>JACEVL010000847.1:355000-372500 GCA_020284085.1 Aporrectodea caliginosa
CACAACACACACAAACACACACAAACACACACACACACACACACACACACACAAACACACACACTCACACACACACAAACACACACAACACACACACACACACACACACACACACACACACACACACACACACACACACACACACACACACACACACACACACACACACACACACACACACACACACACACACATATATATATATATATATGTATGTATTGACGCTCTCTACACATACATGTATTTAAGGAAAAGAATATTGCCAGTACTTAGAAATATTAATATGACATTTCACTCTCAGTTGATTGTCCGTCTTTATAAATTTTATATCTCTATGCTTATGTATTTGATGAAGGATAACTGTGTGATGATGACGTTATACGCTTTGTTGAAATGTCATCATCATCAAATGACGTCACACGATATGTTTACCAAACAATGGTGCAATGATATAATGTACAGTCACCGTTGGTGACGTCATTTCGATTGCAGAGTGTTCAGCGATGTATATATGTATACTTGTTTTATGTATGCCAGTCATGCACATGTTTGCGTGTAGGTATTTATGTATGCATGCATGGATGTTGTGTGAATGCATATACGTACGTATACATCTATGTATGTATGTATGTATACATGTTTGCATTTATGTATTCATGTATGAATATTTGTGTATATGCTTGCATGTATTTATAAACGTAGGTATGTACGGGTATTCACGTATGTATTTTTGCATGTAGCCTACGTATTTTACGTATTGGCATCTGTCCATTTGTATAGCGCCCTTGTACGGATTCTCTACGGACAGTTTAACGGGATTTCTGGATTTGCTCGAATTAATAATAAATGGAGATTGCGACAAATGCTCTGTCTGTATTTGTCTGTCTGTCTGTCTGTCTGCCCTGTCTGTCTGTCTGTCTGTCTGTCTGTCTCTCTCTCTCTGTATCTGTCTCTGTGTTTCTCTGTCTCCCTTTGTCTTTGGTTCTGTCATTTTCTCCCTGTCTCTCTGTTTGTCTGTCTCTGTCTCTGCCTGTCTCTGTCTCTGTCTGTCTGTCTGTCTCTCTATTATGTATATATATTAAGTATAATATATATTTTTATATTATACATATGAGTGCCTTCTATTTTTCTAACTCTTCATCTCTCGCCGGCGGGTGACTTGTACCATCCGATGCGTTTTCCGCACTATTTACCCTATTTCCGTTTAGGGTTAAGTGCAAAGTCTGCAATTATTGCCTACGACCCAGAAAGAGTGACCGCCTGGGGTAACAGAAGAAGCCAGTGTCCCGTAGTATACCCCCCCGAAGATGAACCCTCCCTCCGCTAAATTGCTCGCACTTGGCGCTAATCGGACGCAGTGTACACGTGACCAACACAGACATACACAGAGACATACATACATACATACATACATACATACATGCATACATATACTTATACAATACTAGAAATGAATTCTAGAAAATGCGTATCTCTCTCTTTTTGTCTCTCTTTCTCTGTCTGTCTCTGTCTCTGTATCTATCTGTCTCTGTGTCTCTCTGTTTGTCTCTCTGTCTCTCCCCTCTCTCTATACATATATAAATGTATACATGTACACATATATGCACGCATGCATATAGACATACATACATACATGCAGGCATCTATATTGTTGGGAGATGACGATCCTTTACCTGAATGAAGGGGAGACGACAGATAGGTATATAGAAGTATAGAGGGAGAGACTGACGCTCCTTTGTGAGATGTGTATAGGGGAATGAGTGTAGGTTAGATGTTAGTGTAAGTGATGTTGGGTTGACTATTGAATATGTTTTATCTATGTCTGTTTGGATGTGTACGAAGGAGAGTGAGAGTAGTCTTGACTATGGCTGGGTGATAGTGTAATATGTTTTAGTTACGTTAGTGTCTCACTAATGTTATGTGTACATGGGTCTGTGAAGGGTATACATTTAAACTCCTGAAATGGGAAGAAAGTTCTCTTGTTCAGGGTGCGTGAAAGACTATGATCGTTCTGTGTGAATAAAGCGTTGTATCCTGAAACGAACTCTTGTCGTAGTTAAAAGTGGGACCTCTCATACACGAAAGAGGAGCCAGACTCTTACAATATATATATATATATATATAAATGCAGGTATACATGTACATACAAACATAGATACACAATTATCCATGCCTACTTACATATGTATGCATAGCCATATATAATGTAGAAATGCATACGAGCATACAGATACATATTTACACGAGTCACAAATAAAGATGCATACATGCATATATATATATATATGTACATATATATGCATATATATATACAATTTTATATAAATGTGACAGTTGATTGTGATAGTGTCGAGGACAGTGGTATTAGTGGCATTAGTGGTATTCGTGGCATTAGTGTCGGTGGTGGTGATGGTAGAGAGCAGTTGCAGAGGATGGTAATTCCACGAGCGGATGCTATCAGTCGCTTCTGCCTCTGAAGCCATATAATATTGGGCTGTTGTTGTCAAAGGAGGATTTCATCATCTATCGATCTCATCTGGCTCCTGTCGTCGATGATTGGATATTGATTTCTTCCACCGTCCGTGGACTGGGAACGAGACTGATCCGGTGCTAGAGGACAGAGGTCATAGGAAGGTCATTCAGTACAAGGTGTCAAAGTATTAACGCTCCTCTTAAGAAGATTTGCCACTGTTCCGTAGGCGCTTGAAGATCCTGGTTTTTCATTGTTTAGAAGAGGCGCTATATAAATCTACGATAATTACTATTATAAGAAAATGACAAGATGCCTGAGCAAGGTCTGAACTTCCTACTACAATGCATGGACCTTCCTCCATGGTTCAACCCATTGCACTTCTAATCCCCTCAGTTAAGTAACTGAAAAGATGCTGGAGCCTGGGGCTCAGGATAAAATAATAATAAGAAGAGTACCTTAAGCTGGACCTGAGGCAGCCATGGGTATGAAGTGATAGCGACTTCATTTTCTTAGCCTCGGCATATGAGGGCGGATGGTCAGTCCTCTCCCTTGCCGTCTATTCTTCCCACCGACAGCGTAAGTTAGTGAAATCATTATAGCTGAGTTGTCTAGGAGTGCAAGTGGAACAAAAATCTCGGCATATGAGGGCGGATGGTCAGTCTTCCCCTTGCCGTCTATTCTTCTCACCGACAGTGTACGCTTAGTGAAATTATAATAGCTGAGTTGTCTAGGAGTGCAAGTGGAACAAAAATCTCGGCATATGAGGGCGGATGGTCAGTCTTCTCCCTTGTCGTCTATTCTTCCCACCGACAGCGTAAGTTAGTGAAATCATTATAGCTGAGTTGTCTAGGAGTGCAAGTGGAACAAAAATCTCGGCATATGAGGGCGGATGGTCAGTCTTCCCCTTGCCGTCTATTCTTCTCACCGACAGTGTACGCTTAGTGAAATTATAATAGCTGAGTTGTCTAGGAGTGCAAGTGGAACAAAAATCTCGGCATATGAGGGCGGATGGTCAGTCTTCTCCCTTGTCGTCTATTCTTCCCACCGACAGCGTAAGTTAGTGAAATCATTATAGCTGAGTTGTCTAGGAGTGCAAGTGGAACAAAAATCTCGGCATATGAGGGCGGATGGTCAGTCTTCTCCCTTGCCGTCTATTCTTCCCACCGACTGCCCTGGCAGAAATTTGAACCCCGACCTCTCGTTTGACAGTCCAGCACGCTAACCACTACACTATCTAGCGCCCCCATATTACCAACACTAGATTTTGGTATGCGTCCGTGTTGCCCTGCTTTGGTAATGTGTCAAATTGTCCGCACACGTCAGCTCTTTTTATCCATCTAGTTTAACTTGCGGGAATCTTGCTTGCTTGATTGCGGGAATCTTGAATGTTTGCTTGCTTGAGCCACAGGCTAAAATGTCAAATCTTGCGACGACTAGTTCGATCACTTACAATCATTCAATCGTCGTGAAACTTGGCAGACGGACTCGCCCTCGCACACACTTCATTCTATCAAAATTTCAGCTCCCCCAAAAAAGGCTAGCTTATAGAATCGGGGACTCAACTTTTCGAATCGGGGAATCACCTTTTCCCATCGATATCTATATTTAGAACGTTCTAAATATAGATATCGGGCGACGTAATGAACGCGGACTATATATTTGTAGAGGTGACTGCTTCATAAGACACATTATGGGATACTAGATGGATATAGTAAAAAACTTTGTTTTTACTATTGGCTGTATTTTATTATCCATCTACTTTAACTTGCGGGAATCTTGATTGAATGTTTGTTTGAGCCACAGGCTAAATTGTCAAATCTTGCGACGACTAGTTCGATCACTTACAATCATTCAATCGTCGTGAAACTTGGCAGGTAGACTCGCCCTCGCACACACTTCATTCTATCAAAATCGTCGTTTCAGCTCAGCTCCCCAAAAAAGGCTAGCTTATAGAATCGGGGACTAAACTTTTCGAATCGGGGAATCCCCTTTTCCGATACGGAGCGCTGTCATTGGCCAGCGTTGTGATTCGCTGCAACAGAAACGGGTGCGGTGCTTGATTAAGCGGACGCTATGTTGTAAAATGCTATATATTTGTAGAGGTAACTGCTTAATATGACGGATTATAGGATAGTAGATGGATATAGTAAAAAACTTTGTTTTTACTATTGGTTCTTTTTATTATCCATCTAGTTTAACTTGCAGGAATCTTGATTGATTGATTGCTTGCTTGAGTCACAGGCTAAATTGTCAAATCTTGCGACGACTAGTTCGATCACTTACAATCATTCAATCGTCGTGAAACTTGGCAGATAGACTCGCCCTCGCACACACTTCATTCTATTAAAATTTCAGCTCCCCCAAAAAAGGCTAGCTTATAGAATCGGGGACTAAACTTTTCGAATCGGGGAATCCCCTTTTCCGTTACGGAGCGCTGTCATTGGCCAGCGTTGTGATTCGCTGCAACAGAAACGGGTGCGGTGCTTGATTAAGCGGACGCTATGTTGTAAAATGCTATATATTTGTAGAGGTAACTGCTTAATATGACGGATTATAGGATACTAGATGGATATAGTAAAAAACTTTGTTTTTACTATTGGTTCTTTTTATTATCCATCTACTTTAACTTGCGGGAATCTTGATTGAATGTTTGTTTGAGCCACAGGCTAAATTGTCAAATCTTGCGACGACTAGTTCGATCACTTACAATCATTCAATCGTCGTGAAACTTGGCAGGTAGACTCGCCCTCGCACACACTTCATTCTATCAAAACATCAGCTCCCCAAAAAAGGCTAGCTTATAGAATCGGGGACTAAACTTTTCGAATCGGGGAATCCCCTTTTCCGATACGGAGCGCTGTCATTGGCCAGCGTTGTGATTCGCTGCAACAGAAACGGGTGCGGTGCTTGATTAAGCGGACGCTATGTTGTAAAATGCTATATATTTGTAGAGGTAACTGCTTAATATGACGGATTATAGGATAGTAGATGGATATAGTAAAAAACTTTGTTTTTACTATTGGTTCTTTTATATCCATCTAGTTTAACTTGCAGGAATCTTGCTTGATTGATTGCTTGAATGTTTGAGTCACAGGCTAAATTGTCAAATCTTGCGACGACTAGTTCGATCACTTACAATCATTCAATCGTCGTGAAACTTGGCAGACAGACTCGCCCGCGCACACACTTCATTCTATCAAAATTTCAGCTCCCCAAAAAGAGGCTAGCTTATAGAATCGGGGACTAAACTTTTCGAATCGGGGAATCCCCTTTTCCGATACGCACCGTTGTGATTGGCCAGCGTTGTGATTGGCTCCAACAATAACGGGTGCGGTGCCTGATTACACGGACGCTATGTTGTAAAATGCTATATATTTGTAGAGGTAACTGCTTCATAAGACGCATTATAGGATACTAGATGGATATAGTAAAAAACTTTGTTTTTACTATTGGTTCTTTTTATTATCCATCTAGTTTAACTTGCGGGAATCTTGCTTGCTTGAATGTTTGCTTGCTTGAATGTTTGCTTGCTTGAGTCACAGGCTAAATAGTCAAATCTTGCGACGACTAATTCGATCACTTACAATCATTCAATCGTCATGAAACTTGGCAGACAGACTCGCCCTCGCACACACTTCATTCTATCAAAATTTCAGCTCCCCAAAAAGGCTAGCTTATAGAATCGGGGACTAAACTTTTCGAATCGGGGAATCCCCTTTTCCGACACGGAGCGTTGTGATTGGCCAGCGTTGCCATTCGCTGCAACAGAAACTTGCTTGATTAAGCGGACGCTATGTTGTAAAATGCTATATATTTGTAGAGGTAACTGCTTAATATGACGGATTATAGGATACTAGATGGATATAGTAAAAACTTTGTTTTTACTATTGGTTCTTTTTTTATCCATCTACTTTAACTTGCGGGAATCTTGCTTGCTTGCTTGATTGCTTGAATGTTTGTTTGAGCCACAGGCTAAAATGTCAAATCTTGCGACGACTAGTTCGATCACTTACAATCATTCAATCGTCGTGAAACTTGGCATATAGACTCGCCCTCGCACACACTTCATTCTATCAAAATTTCAGCTCCCCAAAAAGGCTAGCTTATAGAATCGGGTACTAAACTTTTCGAATCGGGGAATCCCCTTTTCCGATACGGAGCGTTGTGATTGGCCAGCGTTGTGATTGGCCGCAGTCGTAAAATGAACGCGGACTATATATTTGTAGAGGTAACTGCTTCATAAGACGCATTATAGGATAGTAGATGGATATAGTAAAAAACTTTGTTTTTACGGGCTGTATTTTATTGATACCTAAAACACTGTACTACTCTACATGCGGCTTCAACTGTTTAGCGGAAAGTCTTAAGACTTCCCAACGACAAACAAAACAAAACTGTATGCTTATTTTCCTACTTGTGATTAATCATTTTCGATGCGTACATCCGATCCCAACATGGCTTCAAACATAGGAGACCGCCGCATCCATAGTCTTGGCAGCAAATCGATCGGGTATGTCTTTGGCCGATGGGCTGAGTGCCCGCTGGACAGGGAAAAGATCTAAGGGATCAGAAACATCTGGGAAATGTAAAAGATCGTAAACATCCCGAAAATTCAACTGACCAGATATCTATGGTAACTAAAAATATCGTAGAAATGTTGGAAACTCTAGATAGAAAAGTCATTGGGATAGTATATCTCTGGGAAAGTTAGAAAGTATGTATGTATATTCGTATATTTAAGAAAACAACAGGCAGAACGCTGTAGGTTAACACTAACAGTTGACAGTATGGGTACTTATGGATGGGTTAATTAGTACATGTTTTTATATAACATTCCAGGAATAAGTTCATCGAGTCTTTATCGGGGAGGGTAAAATTGTGTGCCCTAAGTCAAAAATGTCTCTGGGAAAGAAAGACAAATTGGCAAAACAGATAGTAAAAAAATAAAAAAAAATTATCTGGAGAAGTAGGAGGTAAAATATCTAAGAAGTTTAAAGGTCATATATAGTAAGGACGACGAAAAACAAAGAAATTTAAACCATCACCAGAAACGAAGAAACATTTCTGCGAAACTTACCATTAATTCCAACTTAAAACGGCGCAGGTATACGACGAAATACGGCCAATACCACAACTTACCCAACATAATCATAGTAATAGTAATAGTAATAGTAATAGTAATAATTGTAATAATAATAAAATAATAATTATTATAATAATACCATAATGCGATTTATATAGCGCCGTAGCACAGCCGATGCCAAAGAGAAGGGCCTCTTTTTTTTACCTGAGTCAGAAAGTCAAAGACAGTCATAGCATGATTTAAAAAGAAAGAGGTCTTGAGCTGTGATTTGATTGTCTCCAGAGATGGCGCATTCTTCGCATGGTCGGGAAGACAGCTCCACTTAGTGGGTCCGCATTGCACTACCTACCCCATTTACTCTACTTACCCCCACCCCACTAGCCTTACACATACCACCTCTACTTGCACAATTTGCCTTCTTGCCCCGTTTATCCCAATAACCTCACATTTACCTCACTTATTTAACCTGTCCACAATCCTTGCTTCATTTACTCCATCTACACGACATGCCCCATTTGCCCTACTCACCGACTTTCCCCACTTCCTTCATCCACGTTTTTTAACCTGAAAACATCTCTGTTTGCGGCTATCGTAATCTCCCAATTTCTGAAGCACTACTCTAAAGCTAACTGCAGATCATCGACTTGATCACGAGCGCTGCAGCAAGTCAAACGGGTTGTCCGGAGATGGTCAAGCGAAGTTCCGAGTCCGATTCAGATAAACAGAGATAGAGAAAGAGAGAGAGAGACAGACAGACAGACAGAGACAAAGAGAGAGAGAGAGAGAGAGAGAAGAGAGAGAGAGAGACAGAGACAGAGAGAGAGAGACAAGAGAGAGAGAGAGAGAGAGAGAGAGAGAGCAATAGTGAAGAACAGCGCACAATCAGTTGTTGTAAAAAGCAATTCGTATTCTGTGAGGACGATTCCAACGAATCTCGATGGAAAAGGGATTTCCTAATTGTCGTCTACTCGATTACACTGTAATTTACTGCACGTAATCTGATTACGTTTCATTCTGGCGTCTGCGTCTGATGCGAGGAAGGCGCCAAGAGAGACAGACAGACAGAGAGTCAGAGATAGAGATAGTGACAGATAAAGAGATTCAGATAGAGACAGAGTCAGACAGAGAGACAGACAGACAGACAGAGACAGACAGACAGAGGCAGATAAAGAGAGAGACAAACAGATAGAGACAGATAAAGAGACTAAGACAGAGACAGACAGACAGAGGCAGATAAAGAGAGAGACAAACAGATAGAGACAGATAAAGAGACTAAGACAGAGACAGACAGAGACAGAGACAGATGAGGACAGACGGACAGAGGGAGACAGTCCACTGAGACAGACATACAGATAGACAGACAGACAGACAGACAGACAGACAGACAGACAGACAGAGAGACAGAGAGAAGAGAAAGACAGACAGACAGACAGACAGAGACAGAGACAGATACAGAGACAGAGACAGACAGACATACAAAGACACAGACACAGACAGACAGAGACAGAGAGTTTATATAAAGGTTTCTTCAATCGTTTAACTTCCCTTGGCATCTCATTCGAGCGAAAACAAACCTCTTCCAACCAAGCGACAGACACTCTAAACAACCACCCAGGCGACGACCCTGTCCTCCTAACAACCCCCTCCGTCTCCTTTCCCTCCTTTCCCTACGTCCCTCCGTCCTCCCTCGCTAAGCCCCGCGGACCTTCCCATCTGAGAAACCCTCGTCCATCGTCCTGCCTCCAGAGCAGTACCAGTGACCCTCCCGGGGGATCGGTATGCGCTCGGTCGCATTCACACCGACCGGATTCTCTTCGTTGAATTCGCTCCCGCTGCACCCGTGTCACGATATTCTTTGCGCCTGCGATTCTTCGATCCTCTCTCTCGGGCTCTCGTCTGCAATGGTGTAACAATGCGGAATCCGTCCACAATAGCCTCACAGTGTATGCAGGAACGCAAAGATAATATATATATATATATATATATATATATATATATATATATATATATATATATATATATATATATATAATAATATGTATGTATGTATTTCAGAGGTGCGTTGTGGTAAATATACAAATAGCGACCTTTGAACGTATCAAGAGGAATGCTTAGATACATACGTGCTAACGTACACTTATGCATGAAGGTATGCATATGTATACAAGCACACATGCATAAATAGATACATACATAGATACATAGATACATAAACTCATATACAAACATTCATTCATACATACGTACATACATTCACACATATGGCCTATATAATGAATAAATACATGCATGCATACATTAATACATATATATATATATATGCATACATACGTACCTACATACATACATACATACATACATACATACATACATACATACATACATACATACATACATACATACATACATACACACATACAAAAAACATACATACACACATACAAAAACATACATACACACATACACACATGTATACATTGATTGATGAGTATGTACGATATGCTGTCGTTGTTAATCTCGTATACATATCGTGTAGTCTGCCATTCTTTCCTTCTTCCTCCTAATCCGTCTTCATGTTCGGCGTCTGTTCTCCAATCGATCCGGGCATCCTCAGTCGGGATCTCCGGATGCTTCCCTCTGCGTGTGGGTGGGTGGAGGGGGTGGAAGGCCCAGGGGAAGAGGAGGCTGCCTCGGAGTAACAATGGTCGCCTGTGGTGGATGAGAGAAAGAGTGGATCCTGTCCAATAACACATTTAGGGAAGATGTCGGCTGATCCGTGGGATTTCGATCCGGATTCCTCTCCTGGGTATTTGGTGACGATTTCTGGATTGAGGTTTTGATTGAAGCGAACAGCGACTGATCCCCTGCGATGAATTGTTGTTTGCATCTGCTGTGTGGTGCACGATAGTGTAGTGGTTAGCGTGCTGGACTGTCAATCGAGTGGTCGTGGGTTCAAATCCCCGTCAGGGCAGAAATTTGGTTCGAGATTTCTGCTCCACCAGCACCCCTCTAGCCAATCCAGCTATAATGAGTACACCGACCTACACTGTCGGTGGGAAGATGAGACGGCGAGGGAGAGTACTGGCAACTCGCCCTCATATGCCGAGGCTAAGAAAATGAAGTCGTTAACACTTTATGCCCATGTCTGCCTCAGGTCTAGCTTAAGGAACTGCTCTTCTCTTCTTCGTCTTTGCATTCGGTAGTTCACAGAGATGTAGGTCATGAATTTTATAAACAAAGCTCACAGTTCACGTGTCTCCTATTATGGGGCAAATGGCTAGAGTCAGGCTGTGATAATGATGATGACGACTTCTTACTGTTTTCGGATTTTGGTACTAGTATGCTAATCTGCATAAGCTATACTCATGAGGGTGCCAGTATGCACACTTACATACTCGTATACCAAAATGCGAAACTAGTAGATGACTTGGCTGAGATACTAGTATGCTAATTATCTGCATGCTAGTAGGCTACCTGAGCCAAGTCATCCACTAGCTTCGCAGTTTAGTACAAGTATGCTAGTGTGCATACTGGTACTCACGTGAGTTCCTCTTAAAGAGGAGCTATATAAATCTACAATTACAAGCACAATTGCAACGTTTTTATTCAGACGCAGTAGTTTTTTCTCTCCGATGCTGTTAATTGTCAGTCGCGAATGTGGCAATTGCATAATGCGGGCGCAGGATATATGGCATGCAGATGGGATGGAACAATTGAATTGTAGGAGAGAGACAGTGAGGGTGACAGACAAACAGACACACCCACACAGACAGACGGGCAGACAGATATACAGGCAGACAGATAGACAGACATACAGACATAGAGAGAGATCGAGACAGAGACAGAGAGATTGAAAGCAGGAGAGCGAGGCAGGCAGACAGTCAGACATAGTCAGACACACAAACAGAGACATACAGACAGAGAGAGAAAGACAGAAAGAAAGAGAGCGAGACAGAGAGAGCGAGAGAGAGAAACAGAGAGAGAGAGAGAAAGAGTAACAGTTAGAGAGAGAGAGACACACACACAGACACAGTGAGAGACAGAACGAGAGATGAAGAAAGCGGGAAAGCGAGAGTGATAGAGACATAGAGACAGAGAGACAGAGAGACAGACAGAGAGAGACAGAGAGATAGAGAGACAGACAGTCGTAGACAACGCATGGCGTTCGTGTGAATGCAGAAGTCACTGTGGACTCATTGTTGTCTCTCTTCGATTGTCTTCTATGGCGACAGTTCTGGCAGCAAATCTTTCGACTCCGTTGTTCTCTCAGAAGAACCAGTCACGTCGTCTACATCCGGGAAAACATTTCTCACAGAATTGGTTCTTCTGTTCTCCTGTTCGTTCGTTCGTTCGTTCGTTCGTTCGTTGGCAGGTGTCCGATTGAAAATATGATAAAGAATATTGATTGACGATTAATTTCATGGTGGATGGACGGACGCTTTGAAAGAGTACAGCTGTGTTTATGGGTGTGTGTTTGCGTGTGTGTGTGTATGTGTGCACCTGAGTATGTGTGTGTGTGTTTGTGTGTGTGTGTGTATGTGTGTGTGTTAGTGCGTGTTTATATGTGTGTATGTGTGTATATGCTTGTGCGTGTGTGTTTATGTGTGTGTGTGTGTGTGTGTGTGTGTGTGTGTGTGTGTGTGTGTGTGTGTGTGTGTGTGTGTGTGTGTGTGTGTGTGTGTGTGTGGGTGGGTGTGGGATGCCAGCGATGATGGCTTCAAGTCTGTACAGTATCTCTTTTCATATGTGTGTGTCTGCATATCTAAGCGTGTCTATGCGTGAATGTCTCTCTTGTTTACCTCTCTGCCTCTCTATGTGCTTTTCCAGAGATACCCGAAGTACATCGGTCTCACGTACATAGGTACGAGCACAGGTACTTAAGTTTCAAGAACAAGTAGAAGTAATAAATAATAATAATAATATTCTTTTTTTATTAATTCAAACTGACAAGTACGCAGTAAGATTACATGACATAGTAGTAACAGATGATAACAAGTTTAACAGGAGTCGAATTTAACTTTATGGCAGCCTGTAATGCGCCCATCTGTCCTACTCTCTCAGTTTAAGTCTCGAGTTTGATGCTGTGCCAGGCTTATCTGAAACGATAGTTTTCTCACTACTTGCACTTGGCAGAAATAGCATTTCCCTTGATAATGAAATTGTCATAACCAAAATTTACCACTCTAGGAATATTAGTATTAACATTATCACCGTTCGTGTGCGCCATTTAACAAAACAACCGGATTGAAATTCTGATCAAGATGCAATCCATCTAAATACCGGTGACCAAAAAGAACTGTCGAAATGTCCACTGTCCAGAGCATAAGAGTGAATGACCAAAAGAAAAGGGAAAGCTAACTGATAACCTATCCGACTGCCTGTAAAAACTGTCAGTTGTTTCCAAACACTTAGGTTTCAAGTACGAGTATAAGTACTTTGGTCTCAAGGACAAGTACGAGTTCAAGTACAAGTACCAACTACTATATCTCTGTGATCTACCAACGACTTTTTGGGTATCGACTTTATCCTTCTATTAAACAACTTTCCTCTGTTTAATAGTATATTATAGCCTCGGAAAAACACGATTTGAAGGTGTTTAACGAGGCGCGTTGCAAGTCGTTCCTAAATAGTAGTAGTTTCAGTTTAACGACACTGTGTGATAACAAAGATCATTAGCGTCGCCCTCCTCCTTTATCCAGGCTTGGGACTGGCACTGTCAGAGTACAAACATCGGCGGAGTTAATTTCCTAAATTAAAACGAACTACACTTAAATAATTAAGTAACCAAGTAAGTAAGTAGCCTCTAATTAATGCAAGGCAAACGCTCACATTTTACATTTTTTTTATTCACAACGCTTTAAGGGTGTTTAAATCAGTTGCACTGCAAGACCTTTCCGTATAGCGTGTAGTAATGAGTGACTTCTAATGCGCCGGGTTCTAATAATGATAATTGCAATGATGACATTGCATTATTATAGGCCTACATAAGTTAAACCCCGCCACTGTTTAGTCCGCTGCCTTGTCTATCAGCGCCGATGATAACACAAGAACACCTTGAGATTACACAGTTGCCTTTATATATAACATTGGAGAAACTCGTTTTAAAGGTGTTCAACAAGGAGCATTATAGATCAATAATAATAATAATAATAATAATAATAATAATAATAATAATTCTTCCTTTATTGAAACAATCCGGTTGACACATCGCAACCGGTACAGTTTAGAGTTATGCAATTGAAACAATTCACAAGAACGCAAATGACAGAAGACATAAATCTTAACTACTAACAGAACAGACAGCCTGCAATACACGGCGCTAATAGCAGCCTACAAAGCATATCCGCCCTTCGGGGAAAACTTATAGATCAGTTCCTAATTAAGACAAATTTCGCTTAAACTAGTAAGTAGCTAAGTACGTTAGTAAGGAAGAAATTTGCTTTTAATTAATGCAAGGCAAACGTTCCCATTTGGCATATTTTTTAATGTGACCACACTTTAAAGGTGCGTGAATCAGTTGCACAGTATGACCTTGCGGTCTATTTTGTATAATTTTTATTGTAATTAGCTACTTCCATTGCGCCACTATCTAATGCACAAGGCTTCAACCGTTGGCACACCAAAACTAAGCCTTAATGAGGTCAATATCAAGAAGATCAGTCCGTAAATACAAAGAGAACTCCGCCTCTGATCGTTCTCTGTCAGTGCCAGTCCCAAACCTGGATAAAGGAGGAGGGCGACGCTAATGGTCTCTGTTACCACACAGTGGTCGTTAAACAGTAAACAAGCAAGCAAAATACAGAGGCTGCTTATGGTAATTAAAAAATAGGTACTCCAGTTATCTGCTACCTAGGGAGTATGATCACGACAGATGCCAAATGCCACAGAGAAATTAAAAGAAGGATAGCAATAGGAAAGGAGGCATTCTCAAACAGGAGAGAATTACTGAGAGGAAAACTAAACAGGAATCTGAAAATAAGAATGATAAAGACACTAGTATGGAGTGTGGTGCTGTATGGGTCAGAGACATGGACAATGAGAAAAGGGATATAAGAAGACTGGAAGCTTTCAAAATGTGGACATGGAGAAGAATGGAAAAAATCAGCTGGACAGAACATAATTATAACAAATGAAGAAGTGCTGGGAATAATTGGAGAAGAAAGAGTCCTTATACGAACAATAAGAGAGAGGCAAAGGAAATGGATCGGGCACACGCTGAGAGGAGACTCGCTACTAAGAACGATCATTGAAGGGAAAATGGAGGGGAGGAAGACAAGAGGAAGACCAAGACAGATGATGCTGGATTGGATGATGACAAACGATTACAGGAAGCTGAAAGAAGAGGCCCAACAAAGAAAGGAGTGGCGACGTCGGACATTTGAACCTGCCTAAGAGGCAGAGAACCAGAAGAAGAAGACCAGTTATTACATTCAAAGACGATAAATACTGGCGTGTTGGGTTGATATATAGCATCGGATTAACTATTTTAAAGGTGTTCAACAAGGCAAGCTGCACGTCATATCTAAAATTAAGACGAACTTCGTTAAATAAGTAAGTAGCTAAGTAAGTAAGTAAGTAAATACGTATCTAATTAAGTAAGTAATTAGCCCTTAATTTATGCATTGCAAAGGCTCACATTTAACATTTTTTTGACGAACTTTAAAGGTTCTTCAATGATTTTCACGGTAAGACCGGTCGATGTAGCGTGTATAATCGTAATCAGCCTATTACCACCACTTCGCATTGTGATGAATAAATTAAACGCTGCCACTGTCCGTGCTGTGGTAGTGCCAGTCCCTGACTGGACAATGGAGGAGGGCGACGTTAACGGCCCTGGCAGCCAGAATTAAGATCTCGTTAAACACTGGTGAGGCGCTCGAAGTGGTTAGCCTGCTGGACTGTCAACAGATACGTTGGGGTTCAAATCCTCGCCAGGGCAGAAAATGGTTTGAGATTTCTGCTACACTTGCGCCCCTAGCCAACTCAGCTATAATGAGTACGCTGACCGTATACTGTCGGTGGGATTTCATGATGAAAAGGCGAGAGAAAGAAGTGGCCACCCACTATTATATGCCGAGGCTAAGAAAATGCAGTCGTTAACACTTTATACCCATAGCTTCTTCTCAGGCTGTAGCTTCTTTTCTTAACACCTTAAACTATATTACATAGAAGCTCGGAATCAGTAATGAACCAAACGAATTTTCGTAATATATAGCTCCAGATGAACCATTTTAAAGGTGTTCAACGAGGCGCTCTGAATATCAGTTCCAAAATTAAGACGCTCTCCGTAACGATTGTTTTGTCTCAGTTGACAACGCATTATACCACATTGTAATTGTACTGTACATTATATTATGTCACGTTACGTGACAGTACCTGACATGACGTGACATCACGTTACATTGCGTCACATTTTGTGACATTAGGGTACATTCGTAATCGTAATTGTAATCGAACATTTATATAGCGCCACTCAAAAACAGAGGCGCTCCCGACCCAGAGCCAGTGTCTTCATTGGTAAAGAGAGGTTTTCAGGCGCTGACGGAACTGGTCAAAAGAAATAGAGAAATGGTAAGTCCTGAGGGACTGAGGTAACTGGTTCCAGCTATTGGGACCAACAATAGCGAAACTCCTAGACTGGGCGATAGAAGTACGCACCCGCGGGACAAACCAAGCAACCACGGGCCGAGAACCGGAGGGAGGAACGACTGTAGCAGAGAAGATACTGGGGTACAAAGAGCCCTAAGATAATGAGGAGCAGAGCCAGCAACACAGTATCACATGAGGGAGCAGACCATGAATTGGATGCGCTGGCGGATGGGGAGCCAGTGAAGGGAGTCGCGGATAAAATAGTAGATATGGTCAAACTTAGCAATGCCCCCTATGAGAAGTTTAGATATATTTATAGAGGAGACACCAATGTACACCGCATTCCCATAATCAATCCTGGAGCATAATCATTGTATGATATAATTATGACGTTACGTTATGTTACGTTACATCACGTTACTTTACATTTCTTTATATCACCAATCATTCGATATTTGTCCCTCGTGCAAAATCAAGAGCCTTTGTTGGTTTTAAGTTGAACTTTTTTCAGTACTGCTAATTCAACACACTGTTTAACTGAAATTACCTTTAGATATAGCGTTCGTGCTAGCCTAAATATTTTACAGGTGTTTAAAATGGAGATTTGTAAATCGGGTTTTAAAGTGTTTTATTCAGTTGCACAGCATGACCATTCGGTATTGTATTGTATTTGTTAAATAATATAGCGCCGCTCACAGCAGTGGCCATTCAGTAGCGCTCCCAGTGCGAGAACCCCTAGAGAAGAAGAAGGTTTTGAGGAAGGGAGAAGGCTGTAGGAAGAGACCCAGAAAGAATGGTAGCACGTAGAAAGGAGGAAAGGGCATTCCATAGGGAGGGCTCAATAGTGGTGTAAGGTAGGCCTATATAATTTTATTTCTAATTAGTAATACTTCTATTGTGCTGGTATCTAATTGTAATCCTAATTAGTATTACTTCTCTGTTGCGCGCGGTGTCTAATGCTCAAGGCATCAACCGATGGCACACCAAAACCAAGCCGTAATCAGGTTAACATCCAGAAGATCAGATCGCAAAACAGAGAGGCAGCCCATAATGAACATTTTGAAAGAGGTATACTCACTTAATATGACGACACCTTTTTTTATATAATATGATGCAAGAATTTGCTGAAAACTCATTATTATGTATAAATTAAACTCCGCCATTGTCTCTCCTTTGGTAGTGCCAATCCCAAGCCTCGATAAAGGAGGCGAGAGATGTTAACACCGGCAGCCATAGGCCTAATTAATATGTCTTTTAACACTCGATACTACAGTAGTGGGTAGCATGCTCAGTGGCGTAGCCAGGAATTTATGATGGGGGGGGGGGGTTTTGGGATTTAAAATACCGGTAATTTG
>JACEVL010000847.1:377500-400000 GCA_020284085.1 Aporrectodea caliginosa
TGCCTCACAGGCTGTAGCTTCTTTTCTTAACACCTTAAACTATATTACATAGAAGCTCGGAATCAGTAATGAACCAAACGAATTTTCGTAATATATAGCTCCAGATGAACCATTTTATTAAAGGTGTTCAACGAGGCGCTCTGAATATCAGTTCCAAAATTAAGACGCTCTCCGTAACGATTGTTTTGTCTCAGTTGACAACGCATTATACCACATTGTAATTGTACTGTACATTATATTATGTCACGTTACGTGACAGTACCTGACATGACGTGACATCACGTTACATTGCGTCACATTTTGTGACATTAGGGTACATTCGTAATCGTAATTGTAATCGAACATTTATATAGCGCCACTCAAAAAAAGAGGCGCTCCCGACCCGGGCCAGTGTCTTCATTGGTAAAGAGAGGTTTTCAGGCGCTGACGGAACTGGTCAAAAGAAATAGAGAAATGGTAAGTCCTGAGGGACTGAGGTAACTGGTTCCTGCTAGGTGAGACCAACTGCCTCATGCGAAACTTTCTAGACTGGGCGGTAAGTATTGTACGGCCCTACCGGGCAACCACGGGCCGAGAAACTGAGGAGGAACGACTGTGCAGAGAAGACACTGGGGGTACAAGAGCCCTAAGATAATGAGGAGCAGAGCCAGCAACACAGTATCACATGAGGGAGCAGACCATGAATTGGATGCGCTGGCGGATGGGGAGCCAGTGAAGGGAGTCGCGGATAAAATAGTAGATATGGTCAAACTTAGCAATGCCCCCTATGAGAAGTTTAGATATATTTATAGAGGAGACACCAATGTACACCGCATTCCCATAATCAATCCTGGAGCATAATCATTGTATGATATAATTATGACGTTACGTTATGTTACGTTACATCACGTTACTTTACATTTCTTTATATCACCAATCATTCGATATTTGTCCCTCGTGCAAAATCAAGAGCCTTTGTTGGTTTTAAGTTGAACTTTTTTCAGTACTGCTAATTCAACACACTGTTTAACTGAAATTACCTTTAGATATAGCGTTCGTGCTAGCCTAAATATTTTTAAAATGTTTAAAATGGAGATTTGTAAATCGGGTTTTAAAGTGTTTTATTCAGTTGCACAGCATGACCATTCGGTATTATATTGTATTTGTTAAGTATGCTAGCGCCGCTCACAGCAGTGGCTATTCAGTAGCGCTCCCAGTGCGAGAACCCTCTAGAGAAGAAGAAGGTTTTTGGAGATGGAGGAAGGCTGTAGGGAGAGACCAGAAAAGAATAGTAGCACGTAGAAAGGAGGAAAGGGAATTCCATAGGGAGGGCTCAATAGTGGTGTAAGGTAGGCCTATATAATTTTATTTCTAATTAGTAATACTTCTATTGTGCTGGTATCTAATTGTAATCCTAATTAGTATTACTTCTCTGTTGCGCGCGGTGTCTAATGCTCAAGGCATCAACCGATGGCACACCAAAACCAAGCCGTAATCAGGTTAACATCCAGAAGATCAGGTCGCAAAACAGAGAGACAGCTTATAATGAACATTTTGAAAGAGGTATACTCACTTAATATGACGACACCTTTTTTTATATAATATGATGCAAGAATTTGCTGAAAACTCATTATTATGTATAAATTAAACTCCGCCATTGTCTCTCCTTTGGTAAAAGCAATCCTGAAGCCTCGATAAAGGAGGCGAGAGATGTTAACACCGGCAGCCATAGGCCTAATTAATATGTCTTTTAACACTCGATACTACAGTAGTGGGTAGCATATGCTCAGTGGCGTAGCCAGGAATTTATGATGGGGGGGGTTTGGGATTTAAAATACCGGTAATTTGTGTTTTCAACCGAAAAAATTGCGAATATTGTTAAAACTTCATCGTGCTGGGTGCAAAAAAAAATTTTCCCTAAGCCAATGGGGGTTTTAACCCCCAAAACCCCCTTGCCTACGCCACTGAGCATGCTGGACTGCCAATCGAGAGGTCGGGGGTTTAAATCCTCACCAGGGCAGAAATATGGTCTGGGTGTTCGAGTGTTATGCTCCACCTTGCTAGATTGCGTGCTCTGACCGTACACTGTCGGTGGGAAGGTTAGACGGCGAGGGAGAGGATTGGCCATTCGCCTTCATATGCCGAGGCTAAGAAAGCGAAGTCGCTAGCACTTCACACCCAGGGCTGCCTCTTATGTTACAGCCTAGGCCCTAAGGGAAAGATCTGGTTATCTTTTAACACCGTTACTACTACATGTATATAGATTACGATGGCTACTAGGCCTTTTCAGCAAGCGAATTAATCAATTGGTTGGTTGGTTCCCCAGTTTAACGGCAGCTTATGACAACATTGGCCGTTGCCGCCGGCAAAGATTATTTTTGGCATATTGCAGCTCAGTAAATCAATTATGCTAGATTCCCATTATATATAGCGACGGTGGAATCCGTTTTAAAGGTGTTCAACGAGGCACATTGAATATCAGTTCCAAAATTATTAAGACTAACTCTTCGTAACGACTTTTCGCTCATTTCACAACACATTATATTATATTGTTTTTGTATTGTATAGAATTACATTACATTACATCACATCACAGCACTTCGCATTAAACCCGCATTATATTGCATAAATGTCACGTCAAGTCACAAGTTATATTACTTTCCATTACAGTGCATTGCATTGCGTTACGTTAGATCGCGTTACATCATGTTACATCACGTTACACTATGTTACATCCCACCAAGATACGTTACATTATTGACTGAATAATTATTACCAGGCCAATCAGTGTTTTAGTCGTCGAAACAGAGCTGGAGATATAAAATTTACAGCTTACCAACGTTCACGAGTGCAGTTCAAAATCTAATGTTAATGTTGCACAAGAAATAACTGACTACGACTCATAATCTATCTTTTAAGTGACTGAGCCGAGAGGCGCTAAAAGAAGAGCTAGAGGGTTGAATCCACAACTCCCTACAACTAAGACACTATTACTATTATAAAGAGCAAATAGCTGTTGTCGTGAATCATAAATGGGTGACGTAATTGATAAATGAACGGTGATTGGTAATAAATAATTATTTGTTATCCGAACTGAAAGAGGATCTTTCGAGTATAAAGCGTACTTGAAGTGCTGTTAATAAGCTGCGTATAGAACTGCCCATGAAATACGCACGTTTAACGCGTTTTCAGAATTTATTTCATCCGTATAAAATCTTTTAAGGGTGTCTTAGCAGCCAGGTTTTCCATTATGAGTGTTTACTATTATTATTATTATTATTATTATTATTATTATTATTATTATTATTATTATTATTATTATTATTATTATTATTATTATTATTATTATTATTATTATTAATATTATTATTATTATTATCATTATTATTATTGCTATCATTATTCGTCATCGTCATCGTCATCGTCATCGTCATCATCATAGCTAGATGCAGTCCGCAGCAGCAGCAGCAGCAACAGCAGTAGTAGTAGTAGTAGTAGTAGTAGTAGTAGTAGTAGTAGTAGTAGCAGTAGCAGTAGCAGTGGCAGTAGCAGTAGCAGTAGCAGTAGCAGTAGCAGCAGCAGTAGCAGTAGCAGTAGCAGCAGCAGTAGCAGTAGCAGTAGCAGTAGCAGCAGCAGCAGCAGCAGCAGCAGCAGTAGTAGATTTCTGTGTAGCATTTCCTGAAGGGGCGCTATATAAATAAATATATATAAATCTCTGAGTATGATGAAAGATGATGATGATGATGATGATGATGATGATGATGATGATGACGACGATGATGATGATGATGATGATGATGATGATGATGATGATGATGATGATGATGATGATGATGATGATGATGATGATGATGATGATGATCATGATGATCATGATGATCATGATGATGATGATGATGATGATGATGATGATGATGTTGTTGTTGTTGTTGTTGCTGCCTGTTATTGTTATGCTGTTATATGATGATGTTGATGACCGCCTGCTTGTGTCTGTGATTGTCTCTGGCAGACTGTTCGATGGCCTATAATATGATCAGTCAGCGGTGATTTTTATCATCCGCACTGAAAGCGGATCTTTCGAGTACAAAACATACTTGTAATAATGTTATTAGCTGCGCTTTTAACGCATTTTAAGAATTTATTTCATCCGCATAAAACCTTCTAAGGGTGTCTTAGCAGCCAGGTTTCCATTATGAGTTTTACTATTATTATTATTATTATTATTATTATTATTATTATTATTATTTATTATTATTATTATTATTATTATTATCATCATCATCATCATCATCATCATCATCATCATCATCATCATCATCATCATCATCATCATCATCATCATCATCAGCAGCATCGTCAGCATCATCATCATCATCATCATCATCATCATCATCATCATCATCAGCGGCAGAAGTGAGTAGTAGTAGTAGTGGAAGTAGTAGTAGTAGTAGTAGTTGTAGAAGTAGTAGTAGTAGTAGTAGTAGTAGTAGTAGTAGTAGTAGTAGTAGTAGTAGTAGTAGTAGTAGTAGCAGCAGCAGCAAGCAGTTATTAAGCAGCAGCAGCAGTAGTAAAGTAGGATGATGACGACGATGATGATGATGATGACATTGTTGTTGTTGTTGTTGCTTGTTGTTGTTGTTGTTGTTGTTGTTGTTGTTGTTGTTGTTGTTGTATGATTATGTTGATGACCGCCAGTGTATGTCTCTGATTCTATCTCGCAGACTGTTCCATGTTGCATGCGACCGGTGGGTCAAGCGAAGTGGACACCGTCGGTCTCTTCCACTCGACCATCGACGACTCCAGCTGCGTCTCCATCCTCTCCCACCACCACCAGCAGCAGCAGCAGGACCTCAGCATCTTCACCCTCGACCGACGACGTCACGACATCATCTGCACCCCTTCAACAACGGACCCCGTCACCGTCGAAAGCCCCGTCACCCCGCAGGGCGAGGTCACGCCCCTCGACAGTCGCTTTCGCTACCACCTGTTCTTCACGCACGACGATCGGGATAAGGGGTGGGTGGAGTGGGCGGTGGGGCGGCTGGAGTCACCCCCGTACGGGTGCAGCTGCTGCCTGGAGGGCCGAGACTTCGACCCGAGGGTCAATCGGCTGCAGAACGTCTTGTGTTCGGCGATGCTCAGTAGGAGGATGGTGTTCGTGGTTTCGACGGCATTTCTGGAGAACTGTTGGAAGGACCTTGAGGACGGACTGACGCAGCTCGTCTTTCAAGGTCAAGGACGACATCGCATCATCAGCGTCATCCTTGACGACTGCGTCGGAGTCATTCCGGATCTGCTCCGGTTGGAGCTGCTCGTTGATGCGCGTCACGAACCGAACTCAGAGACAATACTACAAACACTGTTCGCAGGTGAGGATGGCATGACGATGCGATTCATTCATTCATTCATTCGGTCGTTCTTTTGTTCATTCAATTTCTTCCGTTCATTCTTTTGTTCTTTTGTTCCTTCATTCATTCATATAGCCTACTCATTCGTTCATTTATTCGTTTGTTAATTAATTAATTAATTAATTAATTGATTAATTAAATTGATTCATTCATTCATTCACTCACTCACTGACTCACTCAATCGTTCATTCATTCGTTCGTTCGTTCGTTCATTCATACATTTGTTAAGCTGTTAATTCATTCATTCATTCATTCATTATTTCATTAGGTCATTAATTCATCTGTTCAGCATTCATTCATTCATTCATTCCTATATTCTTTCATTCCTCTATTCGTTCATTCCTCTATTCGTTCGTTCATCTGTTCGTTCGTTCCTTTGATTTTTTTACTTATCTGCTTATTCATCCCTTCATTTTTTTCGTTCGACCATTTATCCATTCTCTTGGTCGAGTATAGACTTTGAAGCGAAATACAAAAGTAATGAAGCAATAGATTTATGTAGCGCATTAGCTTTGTGATGCCACTGCATAGTTCGCTCTTCCAATATGGCTATCATAGTTACTGTAGTGTACAGTTCACTGAAGTCAAAGGTCACAAACCAGCGCGAAACACATAGCCTAAAGTAAAATTGGGTTTTGCGACATAAAGTGTAAAGTTGACATTGTCGATTGTGCAATTCACTTGTCTGGACTCTGGAGCGTGCAGTGTGTAGTGTGAATTTTTGAGAGATTGGCTTAAGTCAACAACAGACGATTTCATGTTAATACCTTAAATCTTATTTGCCAGTTCAAGTACAGTTTGAGGAAGAGTGTCCAGTTGAAGTTTAGGCCTACGAGTATTTTAGGCACTGCTGATGCCTACGGCTGCCAGAACCCTTGACATCGAACTCACCGTAGATCAACCGTCTTTCATTATACTGAACCGCGTATGGATGGATAATGGTAATCGTAATCGAATATTAAAAAAAACTACTCAAAAACACGCTTCCGACCCGGGCCAGTGGATAGATGGATGGATGGATCGAGCGTTTAAGTAAGTAAGAATAATATTATTTTATTAAACCGGTTGCAGAAGAGCCGCACTGCGGTGTACAGACACCGTAAGACATTATACAAAATCAATAGGAGCAATGGAGCATATTGTCTATAAGGGTCAGGACCCTGTCATGAGACCGTGGTTGAAGGGCATACGTCGTTGATTTCCTTGGTGGGGCGGTTTATGTAAAACATGTTCCGGGTTTATTGGAACAGTTGTGGAGACACCGTCATCTTATGGCAATGACGGCCGTTGACGACGACTGAAATTATTTTTGAACAATTGTCACCGTTCCTATGGCCTGATACAGAACGATTATAATAATAATAATAATAATAATATTAATAATAATAATAATAATAATAATAATAATAATAATAATAATAATAATAATAATAATAATAATAATAATAATCTTTTTCTTTATTGAAGCGCATGACAAACGCACTGCGCTGTACATTTACATGTTATGCAATTGAAATCTTGACTACTAACAGAACAGACAGCCTGCAATACACGGCGCTAATAGCAACCTACAAAGCATATCCGCCCTACGGGGCTCGAACTCGGTACCTCTAACTCTCTATGCCAGCGTGTTATCCAATGCGCTATCGGGCCCCCTCGGGCCCCCGAGGACTGTTATTATTATTGCAATGTTTAACGTCGTCGTATGACATCAAAAAGGCCGTTGACGACAATTTAAAGCATAAAATTATACAGTGCAGTGAAAATGAAGTTATGACGTCCGAAAGACGTCATAATGATGTCTAAACAGAACTCTATAATGTCATTGGTAGTCATTGTTTAACGATGTAGCCTACAATAATACAGCTAATTGCGTCTATGGTACGTGTATTGTAATAATAATATGATGTGAACTTGGATGCTAATTAAGCTTTATTTAGTTAGATTTTAGAACAAGGTTTAAGTCGTCTTATGACATCAAAGACCGTTGACGTCAATACGAAAAATATACAATACAATCAGAACCAGAAACTTATAGCATCCGAACGACACCATTAAAGGTGTCAAACGGAGCTTCACAATTTCACTAATATTCAATATTTTTCCAACATAAAGTAGTTCATCTCATACTGTCTGTGATTATTATGTCCTGACAAATTTAATTAAGTAACAAAGCATACATGTATTATAATTGATTAAGGTATTCCTTTAAACTGTTCATGTACATTAACCAAGCCATACCATTATGCAAATTGAAGAACTAAAGTTGAACGATAGTAATATTGTAATATGAATATTCATTAACCATTAAGTAATGTTTATAATTTTCTAACATCGGGTTCCTATTATGACATAACTTATTCTAATTAATTAATTAAGCTTTATTTTACTTTTCTTATACTTATAGGGCGAGGAGCACACTTAAAAGAGGTGTGTAATTATTTCAGTCACAAGAAGTTTTAAATTTAAAAATATTCTTGATGACCATTCTTAATTGATTTATTTAAATTTATAAAGCTTCTGCTACAAATTTATAAGACGTGTAATTTTGACATGAGATTCTTAGTCTACTTTTGAATTTTCAAGAAGTTAACAATCACTAGTAACAATCATAATATGATTGTTACTAGTGATTGTTAACTTCTATAATAATTATTTTTTTATTATAGAAAATTAGAAATATATTGAAACGGTAAAAAGATATATATCTCTTTCATATGATACAGACTTAACAACAAGAGATAACCGCAACTTCACCTAAGGGTCTCAATCTATGTCTGCTCGTACTTATAGGGCAAAGAGTACACTTAAAAGAGGTGTGCAATTATTTTGACCAGTTTACCGTTCGTATGACAGAATGCTAGACTAGAAGGCCATGACTAGTTGCTGTTTAACGACACTTCGTCATAACACAGACGTTTAGCGTCGCCCGCCTGCTTTTTCAGGCTTGGGACTGGCACATTGTTTATTTACTGTATTTTAGTTAATGTATTACTTGAGTACTTAATGTTTGTACACCGGAATGCGAATCTTCTGCAACCGGTTCAATTAAAAAAGCATATATACACACTTACTTACTTATTTAACCGATTCTGGCCCCACTGTCGTACATTCGTTCGTTTACCCAGTGAAGTTGGTGCCAGTCCGAAGACTGGATTAAGGTGGAGGGCGACGCTTACCATCTTCGATATGACACAGCGTTGTAAAACAGAAACTATACCTACCTAGTCCAAATTAAGTTTTTTTAATTAAGGTGAACTCAACGTAAAATCCCTGGAAATCATAAGACGCGTTAAAAATGAAAAGTAACAATAAAATAGAAGTTCAAATTAGACACCTTTAAAATGACTTTAACTGACGATATATACAATCTTGACGCGCATCGTATATTAATTGGTGTAGCAGCATGAAATTATAGTTGAGTGACTAGTTTCGATGTGAATGGAGTTTGATTCCATATGGATAAGGTGTCATTAGGCTCTTGAAATCCATTGAACCGTTTTTGAGTGGTGCCAGTCCAAAACCTGGATAAAGGAGGAGGGCATCGTTAATCGTCTTCGCTATGACGCAACGTCATTATTAAGCAGAAACTACGTTCTCGATCCAATTTGCAAATCAGTTTGAGCTATTTAAAGAAGTGAAGTCGATGTCGCAAAACTTGAAAATAATAATTAATTCAAAGTGGAAATTAAACACCGTTAAAAAGCTTTCTAACGACGCCATGTATTCATATTTGAATGGGTTTTAACTCCACCACTGATCGTACTTTGTCAGTGCCAGTCCCAAGCTTGGATGAAAAAGGAGGGCGACGCTAATGGTCTTTGTTACCACACAGTGGTCGTTAAACAGTAAACAAGCAAAGCAAGTGAACGACACTAAGATAATAAAACTGTCTTGTGCGACTGCAGAAGGCGACCCGAACGTTGACAACTATTTTTAAATAATTGCACACCTCTTTTAAGGATGATATTCACCCTATAAGAAAAAGCAGACGGTTGGCACTGCATTAAACGCCACGTCTTGACATTTTAATATTAGCCATGAGAAAGCAGAAGCGCAGTCCTGTATTTGTCATATTACTTATACGAGCGGTGAGAACTGTTCATAATTATTCCACACCGCTTTTAAGTGTGACAATCACCCTATAAGAGAAGGCAGAAGAGCGGTCTTTGATTGAATTCTGTCATTACTTTATTGAAATGTTGGGTTATTTGTGGCAAGCCGATGTTTCAGAAACTGAGGAGTGAGGAGACTGAGGACACGATATAGTCCATAATTAGGCCTATTGTCCTGAACCTTGGTTCCAGTTACAAGCAATTTTCGGAAAAACACAACAATAGAAAATAGCAAATCACACAACAATAGAAAATAGCAAATCACACAACAATAGAAAATAGCAAATCACACAACAATAGAAAATAGCAAATCATGCAACAATAAAAAATATCAAATCAAGACAGACACATTTACAAACGGCTAATAATTAGGCCTATTATTACAAACACTTTTAACGCGTGCAAAGTCACACAGAAAAGCAGATCCAAGGCTATCCTTACAATGGGCCGCTTTATGTAACAAAGGCGACGGTTCACAGATTGGCATTTGCAAAAGAACCATCATCCCATCTTAACCATTCCTCAGTTATCTCGTCTCCGATCAGCTTCGCATTAATAATAAGTCGTTACTGCAATCGCAAATCGCATGTCAAAGCCATAAAGCATTATCGGCGAATCGCAAAAGCAACGTCTGAAATCGGCTTTCACTGCCTTAGAACAGAACAATCTTCGCTGGTGCGCCTCGATGACTGATCCTTATGTAAATCAGGTGGAGCAGTCAGATTTAAGATAAGCCAACTGTCGATCTGTCCGTTCGAAGAATGCTTTCCATAAAATGGCTTTAAACTCCGGATTCGTTCATCCGTATTATCGCGTTTTGTTATACAGCAGAACTGGGAAAGGTCTCCGCTGGAAAGCCCCCGCAGACATGTATCCTTCGAGTGAAATGTGTCGGGTAAATACGTCGCTGTATCAGCGGAAAATATACACTGTTCAGATGCATAAATGTATGAATACATGTTTGCGTTAAGGTGTAAATGCAAAGAAATGTATACATAGATTCATATGTTCGTCCATTTACACGTACATTCGAATTTACACATGTACAATTGTACATGCATACATTTATACATACATAGATACATACATACATACATACATACATACATATATACATATATGTACACACATACGTACATACAGACGTACGTACATAAATACATAAATACATGCATAGGCCTACATAGTACACACTCTAATACATGTGTGCATACTTTCCATAAATATATACACGAATACAAACATGCATACATACATACATACATGTAACGGGGTGCAGTGTGCCACCCACATGTGTCTCTTTCAAATAAGCGAATATATGTATATGTATATATATATATGTGTGTATATATATATATGTATATATATATATATACTTTCATGCATACGCACATATTTTCACACATACATGCATATAAACTTTCATATTATACATGCATACATATTTACATACAGCCATCCATGCATTCGTGCATTCTCTAGTATTATAAACAATGCAATGCATACATTGCTCACATACGTAGGCCTACATATGCATTCCTCTCTTCGGCTACTCTGTGACCGGTTCCTGCTCCGTATACATTCCAGTTCCTACTTCCGCATCGGTCACTCCGTACAGTTCCCTGCCACTCCTTTCCGCTTCCTTAGGCGATCAGTCTTCATCCAGTCTTCGATCAGTCACTGTTTCCAGGACATTAAATCGTCCTTAACCGCTACATAAATTGTCGCCAATGATTCGTTTCTTTTTCAGAGACTACATGCGTAGTAAGCTGATATTACTGCGCTGCATAAAAGTTTGATTTTCTAACATTATTTTCTTAAATGCTTGATTTCTTATATTAATCTCCTTAATGTTTGATTCACACTAGATTATCGGTTGTAAGCTATGTTAAGAACACATCACATTAACTCGCATTGTCTGAATGCAATTAAATTAAATGACGGCACATTTGCATTGTTTGAATGGCATTAAATTAAATGACAGCAAATTAATCCGCACTGCTTAAATGACATTAGGCCTACATTGAATCACATCACATGGATTCGCTTGCTCAAATGACTTTGAATTAAATCGAACTCGAAAATTACATTAAATTTAATTAAAAAATCGCATTGAATTTTATAAGCATGCAATTATCGAGCAGGAATCTCGAACCAAATTCGTTCCCTTGAGAGGATTTGAACCCCGAACTCTGGATTGACTTTTTAGCACACTAACCACTCCACTACAGAGCAGCAACCTCTGGTGGATTGAAGTGTTTAATAAAAAATAATAGTAAATAAACAGTGAACGTTTACTTCCACTACTTGACCGCTGCCTATCAGCGCCTCTGAGTAGGTCTCTGCAGAGGCGCTATATAGATTCTCGGAATATATGAATGAATGAATGTCAAGCCCTAGAATGAGTCAGAGAGGAGGAGACTGGTATTGGCTGCTTCGTTCTCCCGTTCCACGGAATCCCTTTGGCTATTGATTTGCGATACATCGAGAAGAGCATTCGTTTCAGGAGACGTCTGTTATGGTCTGGAGAACGTCATGAATTTGCCGGCCAGAAGAAGGACCGATAGCCGGGTGGTCGCATTATGGCAGTATACGGCACGGTGCAATGCTCCCGCGGGTCGCTTAGCACGACACATTAGCTGGAGTGCCGGCTGGGTCACAAAAGTCGTTCATAGCCAGGGTCTTTGAGAGGCTATGAAAGATATATATTATGCGCCATATTGATGCTCAAATACAGGGATACGTTAATGCATGTCAACATACATGCTGACATACATGAAAGCATACACACTTGCATTAGTATAATTGTATGCATTATGCAGATACAGTAATGCATATATGGATGCCTATTATATGCAAAGATGAATGCAATGTCATATGGACATACATACAAGTCATACATGCATGCATACCTTTTTGCATACATAGGTACATACACATACACGAATACATGCATACACACATACTTGCTTGCATACATACACACATCCAAATATACTTACTTACCTAAATACATAAATACATACATAAATATATATACAAACACATATGCATGTATGCAACTATACATATATACACACATACTTACAAATATGCAGACATATATTTGCATGCATACATAATCACATACATAAATGCATACATGCATACATACATACATACATAGTTGCATACGATATGTTTGCCCATGTATATACAATGCTATGCATGTATGTATGTATGTTTGTATTTAAGTATGCACGTTGTCAAATTATCCTCTATTAGACTGGTTCAGATTGGATCCGATTACAGATTCAGTTGTGGTTGGAACGGACCATACTCGATGTCTTTTTCCTCTTGCGCCAGATGACAGCGTCCGGTGCCAAGTGGTCTGCTCGTCTCGCACTGACTCCTGAGCCAAACGGAAGATGCGAGGGTTGCAGAGACAGGCGTGTGGTTTATTAGGTGCAAGAGCATCAGCGAACAATCTACTGCCTGAACCTGCTCCAATGGTTCTGAATATTTATATAGCGTCTTCAGAAACCTATTAGGGGTTGAACTAATGTTTTGCATATATAATGAGCACAGGTGTTCTTTAGGTTGATATATATATATAATGTGTATCGATTGTTAAGCGTTTTAGTCTTAGGCCTTAGTTGCGCTGTCGGCTCGTGGGCGCTTGGCCTAAAGTAGCCTAAACATTGGCTGACGGTAGATTGTTTTACACGTGCAGTTAGCGCGCCAAACTTAGAAACTGCTGATGACAGTGAATTTGAACTATACAGTGTAGTACAGTTGTTGTAAGGCAAGAGTTGAGTTGTTGTTATTAAACTGTGTTTGAAGAAAGAAAGAAACATTCAAAGAACTGTGTCAATTTAATTCTTAAACAGTTAGAAGACGTTGAGCAATTTATATGTAGAGATAAGGAAAGTTCTTGAGGTAGGTCACAACTAAGAAAGAAAAGAGTTGGTGACATATTTGGTGGCAGCAGCGGTGGAATTCGAAACAACGTCGGAAGGATTCGAAACAACGTCTGGGATTCGAAACAACGTCTGGGATTCGAAACAACGTCTGGGATTCGAAACAACGTCTGGGATTCGAAACAACGTCGACTGGTGAATACGCATTCAAATCATTGGTAAATCTACGACAACGAAAGCCTCAACGACAAAGGTATAAAAGTTGGTTGTTATCAAACAAAGAACAATCCCCAATACTTCAAACACAAAAGAAAACTCGTGTTTTCCAGAAAGGACAGCACTGAAGTAAAGAAGTAAGATGGAGAAACTAAGTGTCAAGAAACAATCAGAACTGAAGAAGATGTCTTCTGAAAGATTAAAACAGCGCTTGTTAAAGGCTGGTTTTGAAGCAGAGAAACTGGAAGATATGTCACGTGAAGACATGCTAGAAGCGCTAGCTGAAGTCTGGCTTAAAGAAGAAGCAGAAGAAGAAGGTGCTGTCGGTGGTGCTGTGGAAAAGGTTACTGAGAAACCGCCTGGGCCTATGTCTATGGAGACGATGATGCAATGGATGATGATGACAAGACAAGAAGAGAAAGAAAGAGAGGAGAAACGGAGACAAGAAGAGAAAGAGAAAGAGGAGAAACGGAGACAAGAAGAGAAAGAAAGAGAGGAGAAACGGAGACAAGAAGAGAAAGAAATGCGACAGGAAGAATTACGTCTTCAGAGAGAAAAAGAAGAGAAAGCAGAAAATGTAAGACAGGAAGAATTACGTCTTCAGAGGGAAAAAGAAGAGAAAGCAGAAAATACAAGACAGGAAGAATTACGTATTCAGAGGGAAAAAGAAGAGAAAGCAGAACAAGTTCGTGTAGCAGAACTTGAGTTGCAAAGGCAGCAATTTGAAATTCAATTAGAGCAGTTGAGAAGAGATCGAGAAGATGCTGAAAGGAGAAGATTAGAGCAGATGATTGAATTTGAAAGGGCGCGGAAAAGTGACGAAGAGATACGTCAGCAACAGATTGAAGAGAAGAGACTACGTGAAGAAGAAAAGGAAAAAGTACGAATTTCAGAGTTGGAGCGAGCAGAAGAGGTTAGACAAGAAGAACTGAAATTACAGAAAGAAAGCATGGAGAAGGCGGAAGAGGAAAGACAAGAACGTTTAAAGTTGGAACAACAAAAAATAGCATTAAAAGAAGCACAACTCAAAGAGGAGAAACAAAATAGAGAAGCACAAGAACAAAGAAGGCAAGAAGAACGAGAAGAACAGAAAAGGAAACAGGAAGAAAGTGAAACGATGGTTTCGAAAATAAAGAAAATTGGTGATGCCATGAAACACGTGTTACCTAAAATGCCAAACGATATGATGGAGGTGCCATTATATTTCGAAACGGTAGAGAATGCGTTTCGTAGTTTCAACGTACAAGAACAATTCTGGGTGAAGTTACTATTGCCATTGATGACTCCGAAAGCTAGAACTGTTCTAAACAGATTGTCATTCGCTGATTTAGACGATTATCAGGTCGTGAAACAACACTTGTTAAAAGAATTCAAGTTGACACCGAGAGAGTACAGATCGAAGTTTATTGATGCGAAGAAGACAGCTGAAGAAACGTATACAATGTTTACAGCTAGGCTGAAGAACTTGCTGAACTATTATGTGAAAAGTCGCAAAGTGGAAAAGAATTTTGAGAAGCTGTTTGATTTGTTAGTGGCGGATAAGTTGAAAGAATCACTACCACCAGGTCCACTACAGTTTGTGTTGTCGAAGGAAGGAACTGATTGTTACGAAGCTAGTGTTGTGGCAGACCTAGCAGACATTCATGTTAATAATCGAATTGGTTTGGCAATTCCGAATAAGACAAGTTTTGGTTTTGTACCCAATGTAAAAAGAAATCAACAGTTCACTCCAAATTTTGGTTTTCATTGGAAGAGCAATCAAGAAACAGGAAATCAGTTCAGAGGTGCAGAAGTGAAACCAAATTCTCCGGTTGTTCACGAGAATAGAGAGTCGATGATGGCCAGACAACGTCCGGTATATAACAAATCACCACCAAGGTTTGTCGCGAGAGAAGGCAATGCATCGTTTACTCCATATAAGAGAAAAGAAAGCATTGAACAACGAGGTGCAGTGGTGAAACGTTGTCACAACTGCGGATCAGACAGGCATTTGATGAAATTCTGTCCAGTTCCTGTTACAACCTCAAATTATGGAAAACAAGAAAATTCGAGGGTGAATCGAATTCAAGTGGTTGATAATTCTGAAAGTCAAGCCACAGAACATCAGAATAATGAAACTGAAGTAAAGTCAGTGATGAAATGTCACCTCTCACCTGATATTCAGAAAGAAATTCTATTGGACAATGGAATGCAGAAAGAAATGGCTGGAAAAGATGAAAGTACAACATTAAAGAAAGTGTTATTGCAGTACGTCGAGGTAGAAATTCGTGGAACAGCAGGAAAAGAACCAATAAAAGTAAAAGCACTGATTGATTCTGGAGCAGAGGTTCCGGTGATTAGTGAAGAATTACTGGAAGGCATGCAGGTGGAGCAGATTGGAAAAGTGAACTTACAATGCGTGGCAGGAGATGCCATTCCTGCAAAGTTGGTGAAAGTTGATGTAAGGCTGTGTTGTAACGATGTGGAAGAAGAGGTAATTCCGCATAAAATCAAATGTTCACTTACACCGTATGTGACATTGATGTGTGCTAGTATTGCAAAAATGGGAAGCACAGAAAGATTCTTGTTGCATCCAGAAATCATTGCAGAATTAAAAGCCGTGCCACAAGTGAGAATGATACAAGGAGATGTGCAAGCGAATGTAACGACGAGATTGCAGAGTCAGCGAAAGAAAGTGATAGAAGTCGAAGAGGAAAGTGAAACTGAAAGTTCAAGTGAAGAGGAAAACGAAAGCGATGATCAACAAAGTTTAATGCAAGACGGTATAACAGCAGAGATGAGTGAACAAGAGATGGCTGCATGCAAGAATGGTAATCTAAATGAAACGAAAGAGGATAATGAATGTGATGTGGAGATAGGAGATTTGTTTCAAGAAAATGAGAAAGATGAAGAACAACAGATGCAGATTGCAGACGCAAAGAAATTCGAAGAACAGCAGAGACAAGATGAATCATTGAAAGCATGGTGGACGTTAGCGCCAGATAAAGAATCTGAATTCTGCGTGGTAAATGGCTTACTGTACAAGAGATATCGAATATTAGAGCAAACGATATATCAATTGGTGTTACCAAAAGAGCGACGAATGAAAGTGATGGAGTTGGCTCACGAATCAGTATTTGGAGGACATCTTGGAGAAGAGAAAACTAGAGAACGAATAAAGTTGTCTTTTACGTGGCCAAAGATGAGAAGAGATATAGTGAAATTTTGCAAATCATGTGAGAAATGTCAGTTAAAGGCAAGAAGTTTGGTGATGGACAGGGTTCCTATCACTCCAATTCCAAGAGAAGATGTAGCCTTTAGAAGAATTACAATGGATTGTGTAGGACCAATCGAGCCAGCATCTGCTGCAGGTCACAAGTACTGTTTATGTATTGTCGATTCTTGCACAAGATGGCCTACAGTGTTTCTGTTGAAATCATTAACTGCGAAAGCTGTGTGTGATGCTTTGATGGAGTTGTTCATGAACGTTGGTGTACCTTCAGTGATCACAAGTGACCAAGGAACAAATTTTACTGCGAGTCTGACAAGAGAATTTCTGAATTTAATGGGTTGTAGTCCAAGATTTGACACGCCAGGTCATCCAGAGGCAGCTGGATTAGTAGAAAGATGGAACCAAACATTCAAGAAAATGATCCATCATGTAATTGTTGACAATCCAAGGCAATGGCACAAAGTAATTCCGTTTACAGTGTGGGCATTACGAGAAGTACCGAATGCAACTACTGGAATTGCTCCTTATATGTTGGTGTATGGAAAGATTCCGCGTGGACCATTGGCAATTTTAAAAGAAAGTTGGACAAGAGAAATTAATTTACCACCTCATATTGGAATCCAACCAGAAAAGTACTTGAAAGACATGAAAGCAAATATGGAAAAAGCATTACTGTTTGCAGAATCATATTCACGAGAGAAGCAATTACAGTATACGAATCAATACAACAAAAGAGCGAAACATAAAGAATTTGAACCGGGTGAAAAAGTTATTGTGTTGTATCCGACTTCAACAAATAAACTGATTTCACGATGGCATGGTCCATGTACTGTCATACAACGAAGGTCAAAGTACTCTTATTTGATTGATATGGGTGACGATTGTCGAAAGATAATTCACGCAAATAAAATCAGAAAGTACATTACAAGAGCAATGAGTTGTGGACTAATCGTCGAAGAAGATGAAGACTTTGGTTCAGTGGTTGAACTGCTGACAAAGAATGACTTGCAAGATGAAAAGAACTCACTGAATCTTGATCCTGATCAGATTAGCCATTTAACATTGACTCAACAAAAACAATTGCTGGAAGTACTGAACAAATATTCTGATCGATTTTCTGAAAAGCCTGGACTATGTACATTGGTTGAACATGAAATCGAACTGAAACCGGAATTTCGTGAAAAGGAATTTATGGCTTACCGTATTCCACTCATCTATCGAGCAGAAGTTGAACGACAAATTAAAGAAATGCTTCAAGCCAACATTATAAAACCATCTTCGAGCAGAATGGCCAGTCCGCTGGTTATTGTTAAAAAGAAAGACGGTTCTCTGAGACTTGCCTGCGACTACAGATACATTAACTCGTTCACTGTGGATTGTAAATATCCGATGCCGATTGTAAAAGATGTTTTGCACAAAGTTGGAAAATCAAATGTGATCTCGATTTTTGATTGTCGAAGTGCTTACTGGACTTGTCCTGTTAAGCAAACTGATCAATGGAAAACTGCTTTTGTTACTCATAATGGACTGTACGAGTTTACTCGTGTTCCTTTCGGAATGATCAACTCAGGAAGAACATTTGTTAAAGCAATTAACATGGTTTTACAGCCTATAAATGAATTTGCTGAGCCCTATGTAGATGACATTGCTGTGCATTCAGATGATTGGAAGATTCATTTACAGCATTTAGATGCATATTTAATGCAAATGAGACTGCATAACATTACTCTGAACTTAAAGAAATGTATCTTTGGTAAGAGTGAGGTAAAGTTCATCGGTCATGTGGTTGGTTCTGGGACGATTCAAATGAATCCAGATAGAATTGAAAGTTTAATTAATTTGAAAACCCCAGAAACGAAGAAACAAGTTAAGCAATTGCTGGGATTTTTTGGTTACTATCGACAGTTTATCAAAGATTTCGCACAGATTGCGAAGCCTCTATCTGATTTGACAAGCAAACATGTTCCAGATAAGATTGATTGGACTGATAGACATCAACAGGCATTTAATTTACTTAAAGATGCTGTACGCTCTAAAGTTGTTTTATATGTTTTTGATGTTGGAAAACCTTTTAATTTGTACTGTGATAGCAGTGATTTTGCAGTAGGAGCTGTTTTAACACAGATGGATGATAAGGGAATAGAACGCCCTGTATCATTTATAAGTCAGAAATTGACTGACACCCAGAAGAGATGGGCAACTGTAGAGAAAGAAGCCTATGCTATTGTTTGGGCTCTAAATAAGTTAAAAGAGATAATCATTGGATCTAAAGTTCACATCTTTACCGATCACAATCCTTTAACTTATCTGACTGAATCTATGTCTAAGTCTGCTAAACTGGTGCGTTGGGCTTTAGCACTGCAAACTTTTGATGTAGAAGTTAATTATAAGAAAGGACGATTAAATGTTGTAGCAGATTGTTTATCTAGATTATAAGATTGTTTATTTTACTGTATTATATAGTATTAAGTTTATTGCATAATTTAGTACATGATGATTTTGCAAATTTTTAAGTTTAATTTGCTCAATCCAAAGAAAGGGAAGGAGGTAATGTGAACTAATGTTTTGCATATATAATGAGCACAGGTGTTCTTTAGGTTGATATATATATATAATGTGTATCGATTGTTAAGCGTTTTAGTCTTAGGCCTTAGTTGCGCTGTCGGCTCGTGGGCGCTTGGCCTAAAGTAGCCTAAACATTGGCTGACGGTAGATTGTTTTACACGTGCAGTTAGCGCGCCAAACTTAGAAACTGCTGATGACAGTGAATTTGAACTATACAGTGTAGTACAGTTGTTGTAAGGCAAGAGTGGTGACACATGTATATAAGTATGTTTGTATGTATGCATGTATGTATATAGCTGTGTATCTATGTATCTATGTAAGAAGGTATTTATCCATGTATTTACCTATGTGTGTATTTATGTGTATTAGAGCTGTACCGATTAAACGGCCATACGCGTAATCGGGCCGATTATTAGAACAATCGGTATAATCGGGTATCGGCAGAAATAATCGGTTAATCGGTGCCGATGTCAAAATTGTGTTATAATTTAATAATTTTACTTGAATTATTGCATATTCCAAGTTTTTCATCGATTTTCATCTATCGTTTTACGTCCCTTATTATTTACGCATTAAAACATATCGTTAACAACTTCCCAACTTAATTTAAACGTCCACCCTTATAGTTGTGACGATAGATTACTGGTTTATGTTTCGGAACCGAACATTTTGACTAAACAAATAATGAAATATTCGGTCTCATAAATTGGGTATTGGCAGTTTAATAATCGGCTATACGCGGTATCGGTATCGGCAATTTAATAATCGGCAATACGCGGTATCGGCATAATCGGCAAAAAGCGATATCGGTACAGCTCTAATGTGTAAATGTATGTATGTATGTATGTATGTTTGTATCAAGGCTTTTATGCAGAGCGCTTTGCGGACCGTTCTAGCATTACATTTAAAACCTCTAGAAATATAAAGCGAGTTTTCTTGTACGAGTTGCATGTCAGGAGTCGAGGGAAACATTTTCAGATTGACGACTACAGTGGAACTTCTTTCTTTCTGTTCTTCTGTTATGTCAGATGGAGTCAGTTATTCGCAATCAACGAATACTATCCGATCTCTCTCGCTTCAAAGCTGCGGTTAGTTTCAATTTAGAATTACTAATGATCAGAATGTTGATGACGATGATGATGATGTTTTTGAATGCTGCGGCTCACTATGATGATGATGATGATGATGATGATGATGATGATGATGATGATGATGATGATGATGATGATGATGATGATGATGATGATGATGATTACGATGATGATGATGATGACGATGATGACGATGATGACGATGACGACGATGACGACGATGACGATGACGATGATGATGATGATGATGATGATGATGATGATGATGATTATGCTGACCATGCTGTTGTTGCTGTTGTTAGTGATGATAATTCTTAAAGAGTATAAGGAGGAAGAGGAGACTACGGGGATGGAATAGGAAGATATAGAAGAGGAAGAGGAAGTAGAGGAGGAAACAAAACTGAAAGATTTGGAGATTTAGAGATTTAGAGAGAGAAAAATGAGATAAAACGAGAGAGAAACAGAGACAGAGACAGACAGAGAGAGAATGAGATGAGAGAGAGAGAGAGAGAGAGAGAGAGAGAGAGAGAGAGACAGACAGACAGACAGACAGACAGACAGACAGACAGACAGACAGACAGAGAGACAGAGTGAGAGACAGAGACAGACAGACAGACAGACAGAGACAGACAGACAGAGAGAGACAGAGTGAGAGACAGAGACAGACACACAGACAGACAGAGACAGAGACAGACAGACAAGCACACACACACACACACACACACATAGAGTATGCCTAAAGAGAGTTTGTGTGTGTGCGTGTGATGATCCTAACGTATCCTTCAGTTATAGGACGTGGGAAGTGAACTGGCAAAGTGGACTTGGGAGGATGAACGATTGATGAGGAAAGCGAACGGGAGAGAGGGAGGGGGCGTCGGAAGAACGGAACGGGGGTCGAGATCACAGGCGTTAAGGGCACAGGGAGGGGTTAGGGGGCATAGAGGGGAAGGGATCGGCTGCAGAGAAGGGGGTGACAGAAGCAGACGAGATCAAGCAATGGCGCGATGCACGCAACCCGAGAGAGGCATTGCGCCTGACAGGACATGGATGTCCAGATGTCCATCTGTCGGAAATGACCAGTGGTCATCTGAAATTTCAGTCCAGTCGGTGGGCTCAGGGCTGCTTACAGAGAGCGTCCACTCGTATGGCTCGAAGGGAGGAAGGCAGACGGTGGACATAAGGAAATCAATTTGCTAAGACGTCGTCGTGGTGGCGGTAGTGGTGGTGGTGGTGGTAGTGGTGGTGGTGTCGGTAGTAGTGATATTGGAAGTGGTCGGGTAGCAGTAGCTGTAGTGATGGGTGGTGTTGACATTGGTGTGATTTGTTGTGGACTTGCGGTAGGCAGTAGTTATAGTAGTGATGTTATTATTATTACTACTAACTAGTACTAATACTAATACTACTACTGCTACTGCTACTACTACTGCTGCTGCTGCTGCTGCTGCTGCTGCTACTGCTGCTGCTGCTGCTGCTGCTGCTGCTGCTGCTGCTGCTGCTACTACTACTACTACTACTACTACTACTACTACTACTACTACTACTACTACTACTACTACTACTACTACAACTACTACTGCTGCTGCTGCTGCTGCTGCTGCTGCTGCTGCTGCTGCTACTACTACTACTACTACTCAATAAACAAATAAGCAAACAGACAATTGAATGAACATAATATTATTATGAAAAAATAAGCAAAGCAAATATTCAATAATGAACATAGAAATTGATGTCTTAATACACAGAAACACTGAATTAATTCAAGAACAAATTACACTAAGGAAACCCCGAGGTCTTTGTATTTCCATAATGAACTAATTAAACAGTTCAAATGACTAATTAAACCTAATTAAACCTTTGATGATCTGCAGTTGATTACAACAATGGTCAGCTGATGGCGGATGTATCGTCAACGATCGAAGGGTTTTGTAGGCCGACAATCTCATTCAACATCGACGACATTCCAGACAATCTCTCCAACTCAGACGCAGCCGTAAGCTTTCAATGGTTCCAGGGCAA
>JACEVL010000847.1:405000-435000 GCA_020284085.1 Aporrectodea caliginosa
TGAGGCACCTCTTCTGTTTGCAATCTATGAGAGAAAATGAAAGAAAGCAATTGTAATTAGTATTTAGTCACTTCTAGTGCGCCGGTGTCTAATGCACAAGGCTTCAACCGATGGCACATCAAAACCAAACTGATATCAGGTCAGTGTACGAAGCTCTGTCCGTAAATAATTCTTGTTGTATGTTGTTTTCAGTATGTCAGTCAGATGTTTGAGAACACGATGCGTATCAACAGACTTCTGCTTTCGAAGTGCAGACCACTCATTGTGACGGCTGGAAGAACGCGAGAAGACCAGTTTCATGTATCCTTTGAGCCGCGTGATCAGTGGGTGTTAAAGGGGTAGGCTATTTGGGAATGTGGGCTAAAAAGCAGAAGTTGTGGTTTGTAATTTTGAAGGGAAAACTGGAAAAGTGCTTGCGGAAATGGAAAGGAAGAAGTGGATGTTTGCGTGTGTCTGGAGATTTTATAGGAAAACAACTTTCCTCTGTTTAATAGTATATTATAGCCTCGGAAAAACACGATTTGAAGGTGTTTAACGAGGCGCGTTGCAAGTCGTTCCTAATAGTAGTAGTTTCAGTTTAACGACACTGTGTGATAACAAAGATCATTAGCGTCGCCCTCCTCCTTTATCCAGGCTTGGGACTGGCACTGTCAGAGTACAAACATCGGCGGAGTTAATTTCCTAAATTAAAACGAACTACACTTAAATAATTAAGTAACCAAGTAAGTAAGTAGCCTCTAATTAATGCAAGGCAAACGCTCACATTTTACATTTTTTTTATTCACAACGCTTTAAGGGTGTTTAAATCAGTTGCACTGCAAGACCTTTCCGTATAGCGTGTAGTAATGAGTGACTTCTAATGCGCCGGGTTCTAATAATGATAATTGCAATGATGACATTGCATTATTATAGGCCTACATAAGTTAAACCCCGCCACTGTTTAGTCCGCTGCCTTGTCTATCAGCGCCGATGATAACACAAGAACACCTTGAGATTACACAGTTGCCTTTATATATAACATTGGAGAAACTCGTTTTAAAGGTGTTCAACAAGGAGCATTATAGATCAATAATAATAATAATAATAATAATAATAATAATAATTCTTCCTTTATTGAAACAATCCGGTTGACACATCGCAACCGGTACAGTTTACAGTTATGCAATTGAAACAATTCACAAGAACGCAAATGACAGAAGACATAAATCTTAACTACTAACAGAACAGACAGCCTGCAATACACGGCGCTAATAGCAGCCTACAAAGCAAATCCGCCCTTCGGGGAAAACTTATAGATCAGTTCCTAATTAAGACAAATTTCGCTTAAACTAGTAAGTAGCTAAGTACGTTAGTAAGGAAGAAATTTGCTTTTAATTAATGCAAGGCAAACGTTCCCATTTGGCATATTTTTTAAGGTGCTTGAATCAGTTGCACAGTATGACCTTGCGGTCTATTTTGTATAATTTTTATTGTAATTAGTTACTTCCATTGCGCCGATATCTAAAGCACAAGGCTTCAACCGATGGCACACCAAAACTAAGCCTTAATGAGTTCAATATGAAGAAGATCAGTCCGTAAATAAAAAGAGAACTCCGCCTCTGATCGTTTTCTGTCAGTGCCAGAGTCAAGCCTGGATAAAGGAGGAGGGCGACGCTAATGGTCTTTGTTACCAAACAGTGGTCGTTAAACAGTAAACAAGCAAGCAAAATACAGAGGCAGCTTATGGTAATTAAAAGAGGTACTTCAGTTATCTGCTACCTAGGGAGTATGATCACGACAGATGCCAAATGCCACAGAGAAATTAAAAGAAGGATAGCAATAGGAAAGGAGGCATTCTCAAACAGGAGAGAATTACTGAGAGGAAAACTAAACAGGAATCTGAAAATAAGAATGATACAGACACTAGTATGGAGTGTGGTGCTGTATGGGTCAGAGACATGGACAATGAGAAAAGCGGATATAAGAAGACTGGAAGCTTTCGAAATGTGGACATGGAGAATAATGGGGAAAATCAGCTGGTGGACACAGTGGCGGCGCTACGGCAGGTCGCAGCAGGTCATTTGACCTGCCTATTTTGCTCCCGACCTGCTTAATGACCTGCTTAAAATTCTTTGGAACTATTAATATTTTGTTTACATTTCAAACATCAGCATCTGTCCCATAAGATCGCTATTGCAATTATTACATCTTTACAACTTTTAACATTTTATCTAGTAGGCCCTATGTCAATAGCTAGAAGTCTATGATGTAAACTCTAAAATTGAAATCCTTAAGTATTCTTTGCCGCAGTTGCCTTACAAATGTGTGGAAATAAGTACAATAGGCCTGTAATAGTGTTCCGTCGATTTCTTCGCGAAACTAACCTATTTTAGTTGTTTACGAATTGCGTCAATGTTATAATACATTCGCAAAGAAATAAATAGATAGGCCTAACACTGAGGCGCTGCAACATTGAAGATTTCTTCGGAAATAAATCTGGCGGAAACAGGGCCGTTTTAAGGTCGTCGTAGGCCCTAGGCACTCTTGCATTCGTAGGCCCCAACTCCCAGCTCTGCATTTAAGCTAAGCGCAAAATTACGCATTTACATTATTTATTGACGTCATATTTAATCATGATTCACAAACACACCCTAGCATTATCTGATGTTACTGAAAGCGAACGTCAACCACCAGCAGCTGTTCGTGAAGCAAGCTCACTAATTAAACATATGGACTATTTTGAGACAGCGTTAATGTGTGTGATTTGGAAAGATTTACTCCAAAAAATTGACATTGTCAATAAAGCTCTGCAGGAGCCTGGTATTTAGTTGTGCACCATCATCAAATTGTATGACAGTCTCATAACACATTTTCATGAGGCACGCAGTAAATTTGTAATGTTTGAAAGTATGGCAAAAAATCTCGCACAATCCGATTACAAAGAATGTACAAAACGCAAAAGAGTGCAAAAGCGATTTGATGATGAAGTCATGGATAATATGCTAGTGACAAATTCCGTACCCAATCTTCTACGTGATTATAGACAGACTTATAACTGAAATGGGAAAACGGCGAGCAGCTTACGCAACAATATATGAAAGGTTCAATTTTCTTCTTGACAGATCTTTGTCAAGTGATGAAATAGTGTCTAAAGCCAAAACATTAATTGAGATAATTATATTCATCAGATCTGGAAGAAGCATTTACTGATGAGTTTATTTTGTTCTCACGAATGTTTGCTGAAAGTAAAACTGTGGCTGAAATAATTAGGACACAAATAGACTACAGGATAATCTAGTGACAAGTTTTCCAAATGTAAATATTGCTTTTCGAATCTATCTTTCCATTTTTGGAACAAGTTCTGAAGGTGAACGTTCTTTTTCGAAACTCAAGCTTATCAAAAATTATCTGCGGTCAACGATTGGACAGGGACGACCAAAGATTTTAACAGGGAGGAAGATGAACCACTAATGAGAAAACGGCTAATGAGGGCGCGCAAGGGCTTCTGGTCTAACCAGTGTGACGAAAAGTTCCGATCTTAAAATCCGTCGGTTAAAAGTCGTTTTATTCGAAGACCTTAATAGAAATTAAGCATTTTAGCCGAGTAGAAAGTTAGGCAACATGCCGCACTATTGTGCAGCCTTTAACTGTGGCAATACCAGCGAAAAAATCCTGGAATTTCGTTTTTCCGATTCCCAAGCGAAGCTACACTGTTACAGTACGCGTACGGCCTCAGTAGCAGGCGTACGGCCTCATTAACTTATGGATATTAACATTGTAGAGATAGGAACTTTTCACACTGGTTAGACCAGAAGCCCTTGCGCGCCCTCATTCGCACTGCGCAAGCCAATATTCTTTAAGTAGGCCATCTTCCTCCCTGTTAAAATCTTTGGGGACGACTATATTCCCTTGCGCTACTTTCAATTGAAAACCAGTTAATGCGGGAAATGACATTTGAAGATCTTATATGTGATTTTGCTAATGCAAAGAGCCGTACGTAAAGTTCACATAACTTACGCTGTTGAACAGCTTAACTTAACTGTAAGTTCACATCTTAAAGTTAGACTGTTTAAGTACAATTATAAAAATTATTAAAGTAGAATTTGAAATTTCTTTCATTTTCGTGTCAAATTCAACCATTAAAATTAGTTTTTCAAAATCTCATTATCAGACTTTCGTGGGCCCCTAAAATGTTCGTGGGCCCTAGGCACAGTGCCTACTGTGCCTAGTGGATAAAACGGCCCTGGGCGGAAAACCCATTAGGCAGCATGATTTGATCATTTGACTGTAAATGCCGACGTTGGTGTAGTTCTGAACGATAATAATGCTAGTGAATTGCAGGATGTGAACGATGTTTCTGTAAATGTTCAAAACGTGGAAGTCTTGCAAGACAATGCTGCGGATGATATTCTTGGTCTATATTAGTCCCAGGTCTGATCTAGCTGTCCTGTTCATTTACAAGGACAGAACGAGGAAGACGAACCTTGACGCCGTTGTAGATACATTTAGGTCTATTTGTTCAAAAAATGTCCCAACTGCAGAATTTTATTGATCTAAAGCCGGCGGTCACCGGTATGTCGAAAGTTCAAATTTGACATGAAGCGGACCAGCGGTTATGTATAGCATACAAGTGTAGGTCTCAGAGGTCTGGTTGACTGTTTCTGTAATGTCGTGCGTCTTATTAGCATAGGCCTACATGTTCATGATGTCCTGAGTAGCTGATCAGTACTTCCAAATCTTTAAAAGTAAAGTAACTAAAGTTTAACGTTTTAACTATAAAGCGTTCAATAATAATTTTTTCGTTATATATATATATATATATATATATATATATATATATATATATATATATATATATATATATATATATATATATATATATATATATATATATATATAAGTAATGCTGCTTGATGGTCAAACTCAAACATTAATATCTTCGACCTGCTGAATAACTCCCATGACCCTGACGCGACCTGCTGAAATTGTATAGCTGGCGCCGCCACTGGGTGGACAGAACATAATATAACAAATGAAGAAGTGCTGGGAATAATTGGAGAAGAAAGAGTCCATACGAACAATAAGAGAGAGGCAAAGGAAATGGATCGTGCACACGCTGAGAGGAGACTCGCTACTAAGAACGATCATTGAAGGAAAAATGGAGGAGACAAGAGGAAGACCAAGACAGATGATGCTGGATTGGATGATGACAAACGGCTACAGGAAACTGAAAGAAGAAGCTCAACAAAGAGAGGAGTGGCGACGTTAGACATTTGAACCTGCCTAAGAGGCAGAGAACCACAAGAAGAAGACCAGTTATTACACTCAAAGACGATAAATACTGGCGTGTTGGGTTAATATATAGCATCGGATTAACTATTTTAAAGGTGTTCAACAAGGCAAGCTGCAAGTCATATCTAAAATTAAGACGAACTTCGTTAAATAAGTAAGTAGCTAAGTAAGTAAGTAAGTAAGTAAATACGTATCTAATTAAGTAAGTAATTAGCCCTTAATTTATGCATTGCAAAGGCGCACAATTTACATTTTTTTGACGAACTTTAAAGGTTCTTCAATGATTTTCACGGTAAGACCTGTCGATGTAGCGTGTTTAATCGTAATCAGCCTATTACCACCACTTCGCATTGTGATGAATAAATTAAACGCTGCCACTGTCCGTGCTGTGGTAGTGCCAGTCCCTGACTGGACAATGGAGGAGGGCGACGTTAACGGCCCTGGAAGCCAGAATTAAGATCTCGTTAAACACTGGAAGTGGTTAGCCTGCTGGACTGTCAACAGATACGTTGGGGTTCAAATCCTCGCCAGGGCAGAAAATGGTTTGAGATTTCTGTACACATGCGCCCCTAGCCAACTCAGCTATAATGAGTACACTGACCGTACACTGTCGGTGGGATTTCATGTTGAAAAGGCGAGAGATAGAAGTGGCCACACACTCTCATCTGCCGAGGCTAAGAAAATGCAGTCGTTAACAGTTTATACCCATAGCTGCTTCTCAGGCTGTAGCTTCTTTTCTTAACACCTTAAACTATTACATAGATTGCGATGGGCAGGAATCAGGAATGGAGCGCTTCGGTGTGTGTGTCCACAGTTTAACGGCAGCTTATGACAACATTGGCCGTTGCCGCCGACAAAGATTAGTTTTGGCATATTACAGCTCTTAAGCTGTAATATGCCAAAAGCAAGCGCTTCGGTAAAACGAATTTTCTTTATATATAGCTCCAGATGAACCATTTTAAAGGTGTTCAACGAGACGCCTTGAATATCAGTTCCAAAATTAAGACGCTCTCCGTTACGACTGTTTTGTCTCATTTAACAACGCATTATACCACATTGTAATTGTACTGTACATTATATTATGTCACGTTACGTGACAGTACCTGACATGACGTGACATCACGTTACATTGCGTCACATTTTGTGACATTAGGGTACATTCGTAATCGTAATTGTAATCGAACATTTATATAGCGCCACTCAAAAAAAGAGGCGCTCCCGACCCGGGCCAGTGTCTTCATTGGTAAAGAGAGGTTTTCAGGCGCTGACGGAACTGGTCAAAAGAAATAGAGAAATGGTAAGTCCTGAGGGACTGAGGTAACTGGTTCCAGCTATTGGGACCAACAATAGCGAAACTCCTAGAGTGGGCCGTAGAGGTACGCACCCGCGGGACAACCAAGTAACAACGGGCCCAGGACCGAAGGGAGAACGACTGTGCAGAGAAGATACTGGAGTACAAAGAGCCCTACGATAATGAGGAGCAGAGCCAGCAACACAGTATCACATGAGGGAGCAGACCATGAATTGGATGCGCTGGCGGATGGGGAGCCAGTGAAGGGAGTCGCGGATAAAATAGTAGATATGGTCAAACTTAGCAATGCCCCTATGAGAAGTTTAGATGTATTTATAGAGGAGAGACCAATGTACACCGCATTCCCATAATCAATCCTGGAGCATAATCATTGTATGATATAATTATGACGTTACGTTACGTTACGTTACATCACGTTACTTTACATTTCTTTATATCATCAATCATTCGATATTTGTCCCTCGTGCAAAATCAAGAGCCTTTGTTGGTTCTAAGTTGAACTTTTTTCAGTACTGCAGCTAATTCAGCACACTGTTTAACTGAAATTACCTTTAGACATAGCGTTCGTGCTAAATATTTTACAGGTGTTTAAAATGTTTAAAATGGAGATTTGTAAATCGGGTTTTAAAGTGTTTTATTCAGTTGCACAGCATGACCATTCGGTATATATTGTATTGTATTTGTTAAGTAATATAGCGCCGCTCACAACATTGGCCATTCAGTAGCGCTCCCAGTGCGAGAACCCCTAAAGAAGAAGAAGGTTTTGAGGTGGGAGAAGGATGTGGGGAGAGACCCAGAAAGAATGGTAACACGTAGAAAGGAAGGGAAGGGAATTCCATAGGGAGGCCCAATAGTGGCGTAGAGTATATAATTTTATTTCTAATTAGTAATACTTCTATTGGGCTGGTATCTAATTGTAATCCTTTTGTTGCGCCGGTGTCTAATGCACAAGGCAACAACCCATGGCACACCAAAACCAAGCCGTTATCAGAAGATCAGGTCGCAAAACAGAGAGACAGCTTATAATGAACATTTTGAAAGAGGTATACTCACTTAATATGACGACACCTTTTTTATATAATATGATGCAAGAATTTGCTGAAAACTCATTATTATGCATAAATTAAACTCCGCCATTGTCTCTCCTTTGGTATGCCAGTCCCAAGCCTCGATAAAGGAGACGGGAGACGTCAACACCGGCAGCCATAATTAATGTCTTTTAACACTCGATACAGTAGTGGGTAATAATAATAATAATAATAATAATAATAATAATAATAATAATAATAATAATAATAATAATAATAATAATAATAATAATAATAATAATAATAATAATAATAATAATAATAATAATAATCTTTTCTTTATTAAGCGCCTGACAAACGTACTGCGCTGTACATTTACATGTTATGCTATTTAAATCTTAACTACTAACAGAACAGACAGCCTGCAATACAACGGCGCTAATAGCAGCCTACAAAGCATATCCGCCCTACGGGGCTCGAACTCGGTACCTCTCGCTCTCTACGCCAGATGTTATCCAATGCGCTATCGGGCACCCCCCCCCATGCTGGACTGTCAATCGAGAGGTCGGGGTTCAAATCCCCACCAGGGCAAATATATGGTGTGGGTGTTCGAGATTTATGCTCCACCTTGCTAGAAGGGACTGATTTTGTTATCTTTTTAACACCGGTTCTACTACATGTATAATTGCATATATTACAATGGCTACTAGGCCTACTCGTCGACAGTATTAATCAAATAATGCTAAATATCCGGTATATATAGCGACGGAGGAATCCGTTTTAAAGGTGTTCAACGAGGCACATTAAATATCAGTTCCAAAATTAAGACTAACTCTTCGTAACGACTTTTCGCTCATTTCACAACGCATTATATTAGATTGTTTTTGTATTGTATAGAATTACATTGCATCACATCACATCACATCGCATTACACCGCATTATATTGCATAAATGTCGTCAAGTACGTTTCATCACGTTACATCACATCAAGTTATATTACTTTCCATTACAGTGCATTGCATTGCGTTACGTTAGATCGCGTTACATCATGTTACATCAGTGCCAGGGGCGGCGATCCCGGGGGGGACGAGGGGGACATGTCCCTCCACCTTTAGCGGTGGAGGGGACGCAGTATACCGCTGTCCCCCCCAAATTGTTAAAGAAATTTTGACTGCAATTTTTGTTAAATAATTGCCAAGTGGAAACTTGACCAATGAGATCAGGCAGCTTACACGTCAACACGTTGCCACCAACAACTTACAAGAATTACTGAGTTTTGCTTATTATCATGCAGTCTGTTTCTTTGTTCCCATCCTACGACCCTATGCAGTAGGAACAAGTTCGACTTATATCCCTGCATAGCATAAATATACTGTGGAGAAAGTGGACTTTGACTGCATGCCGACTGAAGAGCCTTCCACTCCCCTCTTTAAGCTCGTGTGCTGTGCTCGTCTGCAGCCGTCAGGCCGATCAACCAGGCCACGGACCCCTGGTATAAGGGCGAAGCCGACCAGGCCCTTGGTTGCTGCAACTACGGAGCTACAGAGGCGCCTAAAATTCTACATGTATATAGATAAAATTCTAAACTACAAAAACCATTGGAATTTTTTAAAGAAAATTGCAAGGTCCTCCGTGCCACTGACTGGCGGCCTTTGACAATCTTTGACAGTTTTGTGCTATAGGCAAGGACAAAAATGACACCCCTTACTCATAAATGACATCTTTTTGACGGAAGCGACCATCGTGTATTTTTTCGGATTTTTCCGCCCTTTGAAAAATGCCGCTCTAGGCAGCCGCCTATATCGCCAGTAGGCCTACCTAAACCCGTCTCTGATGTTACTCATCAGAGGCTGGCGTGCCACAAATGCCACGCTTACCGTAGGGTTGGCCACCACTGGTGTTTGCAATCTGTTAATAATTAGTCGTGTTTTATTGTTGATAAGAGGAGACCTTAAAATAGCTTAATAATTTCAACTTAAATCATTGTCTTTTATTATTATTATTATTATTATTAACTTAGACTGTTATTTATAGCGCGCCTAAACAAAATTGGAATCTTGCACAAAGGCGCGTAACAGAAAAATCAGTCATAGTAAATCTTAAACAGATGTGTTTTAAGGTTAGTTTTGAAAATCGATAAAGTTGGGGATTTGCGGATAAAGACAGGGAGTTTGTTCTATTCAGCCGGGCCGGCTAGCGCAAATGCCCTGTTACCAAGTTTTTTGAGTGATCGTGTCACAACAAAATCACCTTGAGACGATGAACGTAGCCCTCGTCTGGATTGGAGAGAGGAACAGGGTGTAACAAGTGAAGAAAGATATGCAGGAGAACAGTTTGTGTAGATTCTGTACATTAGAAGACAGATTTTTAAATTGATGCGAGCTTGTATGGGAAGCCAGTGTAGTTCACGGAGGGTCGGTGTGACGTGATCCCGAGGATTTTGGTTCTTGATAAGCTTAGCAGCGTAATGAAGAACAGCTGTAAGAGGTTGAAGGGTAGATGCAGGAAGACCACAAAGGACTGAGTTGCAGTAGTCAATTCTAGAAATGACAAGGGCCTGTACTAGGGTACGAACACATTTCTCGTTAAGACTTTTCTTGACTTGCCGAATGCGTCTGAGATGGAAAAAACAGGATTTGGTTATATTGGAGATATGAGTTTTCATAGACAGCGAGTTATCAAGAAGGACACCAAGGTCTCGGACAACATCAGCTGGTTTGATGGAGCAATCTGGACTAAGATTGAGTACAGTGTGGAATAATTGTGAGTTAGGTAACGGGTTGCGGTAAAACCAGATAAGTTCTGTCTTGGAGGCATTCATGAAGTTTAAGGCGCATGGATGCACACCATGATTGGATTTCAGTTAAACAAGTTATTAAGCGAAACATTGCATTATCAAAGTCTTTGGCAGCAAGTTTAATATAGAGTTGTGTGTCGTCAGCATAAAGGTGTATAAGGATGCCGTGTTTGAAGGCAATGTGAACAATGTTAGATGTATAGAGGATGAACAAGAGGGGGCCAAGTATAGAACCTTGAGGTACACCAAAGAGGATATTGAAGTACCTAGAAGTGTTAGAACCAAGTCGCACAGAGTGTGATCGGTTTGTCAAGAAATTAGCAATCCAGAGAAGAGCAGAGGCCATGATGCCAAATTGAGATTCAAGCACTTGAATGAGAATGGAATGGTCAACACAATCAAAGGCAGAGCTGAAATCTAATAACAGAAGGGCAGTTATGAAACCAGAGTCAAGTGCCATGATTATATCATTATAAACTTTAAGGACAGCAGTTTCAGTGGAGTGGAGGCGGCGGAAACCAGACTGAACAAAAGGTAGCAAGGAGTTGGATTCAACATAGTTAGAAAGCTGACGGTGGACGGCACGCTCAACAAGTTTGTCTTAGAACTTCATACATTCTATTGTCACGGAGCGTCATGAAAAGAACTAAAGTATAGGCCTAAGTGATCCAAGCAAGGGACCGATGGACAGCTTCGTTAAAAAGGGTAAATTGAGTTTGTGAATCTACTCAATTATCTGATTCAGTGAGAGGAATAATTAGTTCGAACTTCGAAATCTCATTAATTATTATTACATAATAAATTTTAAACAGCTTGAACTTGGTTGAGCTGGAAGAACATTTGATTTCGAGAAGCGCGGTGGTGTAGGGGTATGTTCGGTGCCTTGGAGCCGGAGGGTTGCGGGTTCGAATCCACCTCAAGGGGGTATATTTGGTGCCTTGGAGCCGGAGGGTTGCGGGTTCGAATCTACCTCAAGCCGCCGCGTAGGGACCCTGGGCAAGTCCTTCACTCGCAATTGCTCATGCGCTTCGGCGTGAAACTCCGATTCAGTGTCCGCGCTGTAGTCGGGAGCGCCTCTGAGTAGAAATCTTGAAGGGGCGCTATATAAATATCTGAAATGAATGAATGAATAATAGGAAGAACTTCTTTTGTTGTTTTGCGAAAAGGTAGAAAACTCCGTAGTGTAGTAAGTCCATAGAGGTTATAGCGCATTAAGTGACATTATTCAGTATGCTAAAGTGTTACCAACTAGGCCTAACAAAAATTAATATCAGTTCACTTTTGATTTGAGTTTGCATATGATTATGCAATTTGATGAAAATATATATCTACATGCTGTTATAAAGTATTGTATTGTATTGTATTTAAACACTTGTTATAGCGCCTCTACCAGATTGCCCATTCAGAGGCGCTACCGACTACAGTACTGCGCGGACGCTGAATCGGAGTTTCACGCCGAAGCGCATGAGCAATTGCGAGTGAAGGACTTGCCCAGGGTCTGCCACTTGCTTTTATAATGCTTTTATGCGCACAAAAAGAGGTCAAAAATTTTTTTCGCGCTCACGCGCGAATACATTTTTTACCAATTTCAAAAGTGTCCCCCCCACCTCTCAGACTAGATCGCCGCCTCTGTACATCACTAACACTATGTTGCATCCCACCAAGATACGTACGGTTACATTATTGACTGAATAATTATTACTAGGTCTATCAGTGTTTTAGTCGTCGAAAAAGAGCTGGAGATCTAAAATTTACAGATTTAATACCAACGTACATGAACGCAGTTCAAAATCTACTGTTAATGTTAATGTTGCACAAGAAATAACTGACTACGACTCATAAGCTATCTTTTAAGTGACTGAGCCGAGAGGCGTAAAAAAGAGCTAGAGGGTTGAATCCACAACTCCCTACAACTAAGACACTATTACTATTATAAAGAGCAAATAGCTGTTGTCGTGAATCATAAATGGGCGGCCTATATGATGAGTGAGCGGTGATTTTTATCATCCGCACTGAAAGCGGATCTTTCGAGTACAAAACATACTTGTAATAATGTTATTAGCTGCGCTTTTAACGCATTTTAAGAATTTATTTCATCCGCATAAAACCTTTTAAGGGTGTCTTAGCAGCCAGGTTTCCATTATGAGTTTTACTATTATTATTATTATTATTATTATTATTATTATTATTATTATTATTATTATTATTATTATTATTATTATTATTATCATCATCATCATCATCATCATCATCATCACCATCATCATCATCATCATCATCATCATCATCATCATCATCATCATCATCATCATCATCATCATCATCATCATCATCATCATCATCATCATCATCATCATCATCATCATCAGCGGCAGCAGAAGCAGTAGTGGTAGTAGTGGAAGTAGTAGTAGTAGTAGTAGTAGTAGTAGTAGTAGTAGCAGCAGCAGCAGCAGCAGCAGCAGCAGCAGCAGCAGTAGTAGTAGGATGATGACGACGATGATGATTATGATGATGATGATGTTGTTGTTGTTGTTGTTGTTGTTGTTGTTGTTGTTGTTGTTGTTGTTGTTGTTGTTGTTGTTGTTGTTGTTGTTGTTGTATGATGATGTTGATGACCGCCAGTGTATGTCTCTGATTCTATCTCGCAGACTGTTCGATGCTGCATGCGACCGGTGGGTCAAGCGAAGTGGACACCGTCGGTCTTTTCCACTCGACCATCGACGACTCCAGCTGCGTCTCCATCCTCTCCCACCACCACCAGCAGCAGCAGGACCTCAGCATCTTCACCCTCGACCGACGACGTCACGACATCATCTGCACCCCTTCAACAACGGACCCCGTCACCGTCGAAAGCCCCGTCACCCCACAGGGCGGCGAGGTCACGCCCCTCGACAGTCGCTTCCGCTACCACCTGTTCTTCACGCACGACGATCGGGATAAGGGGTGGGTGGAGTGGGCGGTGGGGCGGCTGGAGTCACCCCCGTACGGGTGCAGCTGCTGCCTGGAGGGCCGAGACTTCGACCCGAGGGTCAATCGGCTGCAGAACGTCTTGTGTTCGGCGATGCTCAGTAGGAGGATGGTGTTCGTGGTTTCGACGGCATTTCTGGAGAACTGTTGGAAGGACCTTGAGGACGGACTGACGCAGCTCGTCTTTCAAGGTCAAGGACGACATCGCATCATCAGCGTCATCCTTGACGACTGCGTCGGAGTCATTCCGGATCTGCTCCGGTTGGAGCTGCTCGTTGATGCGCGTCACGAACCGAACTCAGAGACAATACTACAAACACTGTTCGCAGGTGAGGATGGCATGACGATGCGATTCATTCATTCATTCATTCGGTCGTTCTTTTGTTCATTCAATTTCTTCCGTTCATTCTTTTGTTCTTTTGTTCCTTCATTCATTCATATAGCCTACTCATTCGTTCATTTATTCGTTTGTTAATTAATTAATTAATTAATTAATTGATTAATTAAATTGATTCATTCATTCATTCACTCACTCACTGACTCACTCAATCGTTCATTCATTCGTTCGTTCGTTCGTTCATTCATACATTTGTTAAGCTGTTAATTCATTCATTCATATTGTAGCGAAATATAACTTATCAAATCTATTGTTAGTTTACTTAATTAATTAATTAATTTCTAAGGTTAGGATAAGATAGTCAATTACGGGTGGCATTTAGTTAATTCATGAGTGGCTTTCATTAATACGTAATTAACTGCCTAGCGAACCGTTAAAACAGCGTTAACGGCTCCATGACGTAATACGATTTATCCAAGCGTTACCGTGACGACGTAATGAAGGAACGAATAGAAATGCGTTGAGAGAGAACTTGAAATTTGGAGTTAAAGCGAGTTGGACGATTGGAGACGTTCCTGCGATTGGAAGGACGTTTTCGGTGAATGAATCGTCAGTTTCGAGGTTCTAGATGACTATGCATCTTGCGATGGATGATAGCATCGTCGTGGCGGACTTTTAATCGAAGTTAGGAGTAACCGTTGAGCATAAAAGGGCTGACGAGTGATCCTTTCGATAAGTCTACATGGAAGCGTAGAACGGTTGAGTTGTCGTCGTTTCTGCGTGTGGATGATTTGAACTGCGGATGTTTACGAAGGATTGATTAGTCTTCGTACAGCAACTTTAAAGCAAACGATACGGATTTATCTAATTCCGGTTTGTCTGTTGTTGTGACGATCCTTTTCAACAATTACTTCCACGTTGGAAGAACTGGTTGGAAGACGAAGCATTGTTACAATTACATGTCTTCGCCGCGACGCTTCAGAAGAAGATTCATCTCCGTTGAAATACATATCCTTCGACGAAACCTACTCCTACATTGAAACCAGTTTCTACGAACTCTACTGCGATGTCATCGAAGCGAGACTGAAGTTGTCTGAAGGATCAGATAAGCTCATAAAACATAATTATATTATTTAATAAATAATGCCACTCATAGGTAGATAGGTATTTATTTGAATTGTATGTCAATTGATTGTCTTTCTAATTAACACAATACAAGACTTTTCTACAAAAGATGCCTAGTGTTTCCTATAACCTTATTTGAAGTAATGTAATGTTCTACTCTGCCATTACGGACGCAGCAAAAAGGCGACTAATCCACATTAGGGCTACACATTCATTCATTATTTCATTAGGTCATTAATTCATCTGTTCAGCATTCATTCATTCATTCATTCCTATATTCTTTCATTCCTCTATTCGTTCATTCCTCTATTCGTTCGTTCATCTGTTCGTTCGTTCCTTTGATTTTTTACTTATCTGCTTATTCATCCCTTCATTTTTTTCGTTCGACCATTTATCCATTCTCTTGGTCGAGTATAGACTTTGAAGCGAAATACAAAAGTAATGAAGCAATAGATTTATGTAGCGCATTAGCTTTGTGATGCCACTGCATAGTTCGCTCTTCCAATATGGCTATCATAGTTACTGTAGTGTACAGTTCACTGAAGTCAAAGGTCACAAACCAGCGCGAAACACATAGCCTAAAGTAAAATTGGGTTTTGCGACATAAAGTGTAAAGTTGACATTGTCGATTGTGCAATTCACTTGTCTGGACTCTGGAGCGTGCAGTGTGTAGTGTGAATTTTTGAGAGATTGGCTTAAGTCAACAACAGACGATTTCATGTTAATACCTTAAATCTTATTTGCCAGTTCAAGTACAGTTTGAGGAAGAGTGTCCAGTTGAAGTTTAGGCCTACGAGTATTTTAGGCACTGCTGATGCCTACGGCTGCCAGAACCCTTGACATCGAACTCACCGTAGATCAACCGTCTTTCATTATACTGAACCGCGTATGGATGGATAATGGTAATCGTAATCGAATATTAAAAAAAACTACTCAAAAACACGCTTCCGACCCGGGCCAGTGGATAGATGGATGGATGGATCGAGCGTTTAAGTAAGTAAGAATAATATTATTTTATTAAACCGGTTGCAGAAGAGCCGCACTGCGGTGTACAGACACCGTAAGACATTATACAAAATCAATAGGAGCAATGGAGCATATTGTCTATAAGGGTCAGGACCCTGTCATGAGACCGTGGTTGAAGGGCATACGTCGTTGATTTCCTTGGTGGGGCGGTTTATGTAAAACATGTTCCGGGTTTATTGGAACAGTTGTGGAGACACCGTCATCTTATGGCAATGACGGCCGTTGACGACGACTGAAATTATTTTTGAACAATTGTCACCGTTCCTATGGCCTGATACAGAACGATTATAATAATAATAATAATAATAATATTAATAATAATAATAATAATAATAATAATAATAATAATAATAATAATAATAATAATAATAATAATAATAATAATAATAATAATAATAATCTTTTCTTTATTGAAGCGCATGACAAACGAACTGCGCGGTACATTTACATGTTATGCAATTGAAATCTTGACTACTAACAGAACAGACAGCCTGCAATACACGGCGCTAATAGCAACCTACAAAGCATATCCGCCCTACGGGGCTCGAACTCGGTACCTCTAACTCTCTATGCCAGCGTGTTATCCAATGCGCTATCGGGCCCCCTCGGGCCCCCGAGGACTGTTATTATTATTGCAATGTTTAACGTCGTCGTATGACATCAAAAAGGCCGTTGACGACAATTTAAAGCATAAAATTATACAGTGCAGTGAAAATGAAGTTATGACGTCCGAAAGACGTCATAATGATGTCTAAACAGAACTCTATAATGTCATTGGTAGTCATTGTTTAACGATGTAGCCTACAATAATACAGCTAATTGCGTCTATGGTACGTGTATTGTAATAATAATATGATGTGAACTTGGATGCTAATTAAGCTTTATTTAGTTAGATTTTAGAACAAGGTTTAAGTCGTCTTATGACATCAAAGGCCGTTGACGTCAATACGAAAAATATACAATACAATCAGAACCAGAAACTTATAGCATCCGAACGACACCATTAAAGGTGTCAAACGGAGCTTCACAATTTCACTAATATTCAATATTTTTCCAACATAAAGTAGTTCATCTCATACTGTCTGTGATTATTATGTCCTGACAAATTTAATTAAGTAACAAAGCATACATGTATTATAATTGATTAAGGTATTCCTTTAAACTGTTCATGTACATTAACCAAGCCATACCATTATGCAAATTGAAGAACTAAAGTTGAACGATAGTAATATTGTAATATGAATATTCATTAACCATTAAGTAATGTTTATAATTTTCTAACATCGGGTTCCTATTATGACATAACTTATTCTAATTAATTAATTAAGCTTTATTTTACTTTTCTTATACTTATAGGGCGAGGAGCACACTTAAAAGAGGTGTGTAATTATTTCAGTCACAAGAAGTTTTAAATTTAAAAATATTCTTGATGACCATTCTTAATTGATTTATTTAAATTTATAAAGCTTCTGCTACAAATTTATAAGACGTGTAATTTTGACATGAGATTCTTAGTCTACTTTTGAATTTTCAAGAAGTTAACAATCACTAGTAACAATCATAATATGATTGTTACTAGTGATTGTTAACTTCTATAATAATTATTTTTTTATTATAGAATATTAGAAATATATTGAAACGGTAAAAAGATATATATCTCTTTCATATGATACAGACTTAACAACAAGAGATAACCGCAACTCTATGTCTGCTCGTACTTATAAGGCAAAGAGTACACTTAAAAGAGGTGTGCAATTATTTTGACCAGTTTACCGTTCGTATGACAGAATGCTAGACTAGTTGCTGTTTAACGACACTTCGTCATAACACAGACGTTTAGCGTCGCCCGCCTGCTTTTTCAGGCTTGGGACTGGCACATTGTTTATTTACTGTATTTTAGTTAATGTATTACTTGAGTACTTAATGTTTGTACACCGGAATGCGAATCTTCTGCAACCGGTTCAATTAAAAAAGCATACATACACACTTACTTACTTATTTAACCGATTCTGGCCCCACTGTCGTACATTCGTTCGTTTACCCAGTGAAGTTGGTGCCAGTCCGAAGACTGGATTAAGGTGGAGGGCGACGCTTACCATCTTCGATATGACACAGCGTTGTAAAACAGAAACTATACCTACCTAGTCCAAATTAAGTTTTTTTAATTAAGGTGAACTCAACGTAAAATCCCTGGAAATCATAAGACGCGTTAAAAATGAAAAGTAACAAAAAATAGAAGTTCAAATTAGACACCTTTAAAATGACTTTAACTGACGATATATACAATCTTGACGCGCATCGTATATTAATTGGTGTAGCAGCATGAAATTATAGTTGAGTGACTAGTTTCGATGTGAATGGAGTTTGATTCCATATGGATAAGGTGTCATTAGGCTCTTGAAATCCATTGAACCGTTTTTGAGTGGTGCCAGTCCAAAACCTGGATAAAGGAGGAGGGCATCGTTAATCGTCTTCGCTATGACGCAACGTCATTATTAAGCAGAAACTACCTTCTCGATTCAATTTGCAAATCAGTTTGAGATATTTAAAGAAGTGAAGTCGATGTCGCAAAACTTGAAAATAATAATTAATACAAAGTGGAAATTAAACACCGTTAAAACGCTTTCTAACGACGCCATGTATTCATATTTGAATGGGTTTTAACTCCACCACTGATCGTACTTTGTCAGTGCCAGTCCCAAGCTTGTATGAAAAAGGAGGGCGACGCTAATGGTCTTTGTTACCACACAGTGGTCGTTAAACAGTAAACAAGCAAAGCAAGTGAACGACACTAAGATAATAAAACTGTCTTGTGCGACTGCAGAATGCGACCCGAACGTTGACAACTATTTTTAAATAATTGCACACCTCTTTTAAGGATGATATTCACCCTATAAGAAAAAGCAGACGGTTGGCACTGCATTAAACACCACGTCTTGACATTTTAATATTAGCCATGAGAAAGCAGAAGCGCAGTCCTGTATTTGTCATATTACTTATACGAGCGGTGAGAACTGTTCATAATTATTCCACACCGCTTTTAAGTGTGACAATCACCCTATAAGAGAAGGCAGAAGAGCGGTCTTTGATTGAATTCTGTCATTACTTTATTGAAATGTTGGGTTATTTGTGGCAAGCCGATGTTTCAGAAACTGAGGAGTGAGGAGACTGAGGACACGATATAGTCCATAATTAGGCCTATTGTCCTGAACCTTGGTTCCAGTTACAAGCAATTTTCGGAAAAACACAACAATAGAAAATAGCAAATCACACAACAATAGAAAATAGCAAATCACACAACAATAGAAAATAGCAAATCACACAACAATAGAAAATAGCAAATCATGCAACAATAAAAAATATCAAATCAAGACAGACACATTTACAAACGGCTAATAATTAGGCCTATTATTACAAACACTTTTAACGCGTGCAAAGTCACACAGAAAAGCAGATCCAAGGCTATCCTTACAATGGGCCGCTTTATGTAACAAAGGCGACGGTTCACAGATTGGCATTTGCAAAAGAACCATCATCCCATCTTAACCATTCCTCAGTTATCTCGTCTCCGATCAGCTTCGCATTAATAATAAGTCGTTACTGCAATCGCAAATCGCATGTCAAAGCCATAAAGCATTATCGGCGAATCGCAAAAGCAACGTCTGAAATCGGCTTTCACTGCCTTAGAACAGAACAATCTTCGCTGGTGCGCCTCGATGACTGATCCTTATGTAAATCAGGTGGAGCAGTCAGATTTAAGATAAGCCAACTGTCGATCTGTCCGTTCGAAGAATGCTTTCCATAAAATGGCTTTAAACTCCGGATTCGTTCATCCGTATTATCGCGTTTTGTTATACAGCAGAACTGGGAAAGGTCTCCGCTGGAAAGACCCCGCAGACATGTATCCTTCGAGTGAAATGTGTCGGGTAAATACGTCGCTGTATCAGCGGAAAATATACACTGTTCAGATGCATAAATGTATGAATACATGTTTGCGTTAAGGTGTAAATGCAAAGAAATGTATACATAGATTCATATGTTCGTCCATTTACACGTACATTCGAATTTACACATGTACAATTGTACATGCATACATTTATACATACATAGATACATACATACATACATACATACATACATATATACATATATGTACACACATACGTACATACAGACGTACGTACATAAATACATAAATACATGCATAGGCCTACATAGTACACACTCTAATACATGTGTGCATACTTTCCATAAATATATACACGAATACAAACATGCATACATACATACATACATGTAACGGGGTGCAGTGTGCCACCCACATGTGTCTCTTTCAAATAAGCGAATATATGTATATGTATATATATATATGTGTGTATATATATATATGTATATATATATATATACTTTCATGCATACGCACATATTTTCACACATACATGCATATAAACTTTCATATTATACATGCATACATATTTACATACAGCCATCCATGCATTCGTGCATTCTCTAGTATTATAAACAATGCAATGCATACATTGCTCACATACGTAGGCCTACATATGCATTCCTCTCTTCGGCTACTCTGTGACCGGTTCCTGCTCCGTATACATTCCAGTTCCTACTTCCGCATCGGTCACTCCGTACAGTTCCCTGCCACTCCTTTCCGCTTCCTTAGGCGATCAGTCTTCATCCAGTCTTCGATCAGTCACTGTTTCCAGGACATTAAATCGTCCTTAACCGCTACATAAATTGTCGCCAATGATTCGTTTCTTTTTCAGAGACTACATGCGTAGTAAGCTGATATTACTGCGCTGCATAAAAGTTTGATTTTCTAACATTATTTTCTTAAATGCTTGATTTCTTATATTAATCTCCTTAATGTTTGATTCACACTAGATTATCGGTTGTAAGCTATGTTAAGAACACATCACATTAACTCGCATTGTCTGAATGCAATTAAATTAAATGACGGCACATTTGCATTGTTTGAATGGCATTAAATTAAATGACAGCAAATTAATCCGCACTGCTTAAATGACATTAGGCCTACATTGAATCACATCACATGGATTCGCTTGCTCAAATGACTTTGAATTAAATCGAACTCGAAAATTACATTAAATTTAATTAAAAAATCGCATTGAATTTTATAAGCATGCAATTATCGAGCAGGAATCTCGAACCAAATTCGTTCCCTTGAGAGGATTTGAACCCCGAACTCTGGATTGACTTTTTAGCACACTAACCACTCCACTACAGAGCAGCAACCTCTGGTGGATTGAAGTGTTTAATAAAAAATAATAGTAAATAAACAGTGAACGTTTACTTCCACTACTTGACCGCTGCCTATCAGCGCCTCTGAGTAGGTCTCTGCAGAGGCGCTATATAGATTCTCGGAATATATGAATGAATGAATGTCAAGCCCTAGAATGAGTCAGAGAGGAGGAGACTGGTATTGGCTGCTTCGTTCTCCCGTTCCACGGAATCCCTTTGGCTATTGATTTGCGATACATCGAGAAGAGCATTCGTTTCAGGAGACGTCTGTTATGGTCTGGAGAACGTCATGAATTTGCCAGCGCGAAGAAGGACCGATAGCCGGGTGGTCGCATTATGGCAGTATACGGCACGGTGCAATGCTCCCGCGGGTCGCTTAGCACGACACATTAGCTGGAGTGCCGGCTGGGTCACAAAAGTCGTTCATAGCCAGGGTCTTTGAGAGGCTATGAAAGATATATATTATGCGCCATATTGATGCGCAAATACAGGGATACGTTAATGCATGTAAACTTACATGCTGACATACATGAAAGCAAACACACTTGCATTAGTATAATTATATGCATTTTGCAGATACAGCGCTGCAAAGATGAATGCAATGTCATCATATGCACATACATACATGAATGCATACATACTACATACATACATACATACATACACACACAAGACATACAAGCATGCTTCCATACGTACATATATATACACACATACATGCATAAATACATACTTGCATGCATAATTGCATACTTGCTTACATACTTGCAGACGATATGTTTTATTTATTTATTTTATTTATTTATTTATTTATTGCGTCAGAAACAGAACAAATAACAGTACTCATCATGACATAAACAGATCAGTCACTGCGCAACAGGAAGCCAGGAAAAAGCTAAAAGCTTATACCACCCTGGCCCCTAGTACCTGGTTAACATTTCAGTCAACGTTTAGTGTCACACAGATCCAGAACAAATTATGAGAACAAATTATGCTAACAGGCAGCTGAGTCCAAATAGTTTTAGTACTATACATTAGACATTTTACACATTAAACAAATCATTAGCAAGTTCATAGAGCAAACAAATCAAAACCAAAGTAAACAGAGGCAAATTTTATGACAAGATTATGAAAAATGAAATAAAATGAAATAAAATAAAATAGAACAAAACAAAGATGAAATGAAATAAAACTAAGTAAAGCACTATTTAAAATAATACTACATAACTAAGGAATGTTTGCATCCAAATTAGTCAAGTCAGAATTCACAGGGATAATTTGTTCAGTAAAGACCTATTATTTCTAACAAAGCTAGTTTTCACTGTATTTTAATAGGTAGCCTATTTTCAGTTCTCTTTTAAATGTGGACAGAGATTTCTCTTCTTTAAGTTCATCAGACAATGAATTCCACAAACGAGATCCCAAGACCTGGAGGCTGCCCGCTCTGGATGCAGTGCGTGCATAAGGAACCACAAAGTTGGATGAGCCGCGAGTGTTATGGGAGTGAGTTTGATCAACTGTTGTGAAATAATTGGAGAATTTTTTTGGTAACATATTATGTACGAACTTAAACATGAGCACAAGTTTAGATAAATGAGACAACTCATAAATTTTTATTATGCTTAGGGTGCAGAATAAAGGATCGGAATGAGATAAGTAAGGAGAGTGGGTGATTATTCTAACAGCAGCTTTCTGGAGTTTCAATATCCGGTCTAAATTCCCGGTTCTGTGTGGCGACGACCATACAGAGCAGCAGTATGTCATATGCGGTTCAAGTAGGGTGTGGTAATGTAGTTTTAGTTTGTCGAGATCAAGGATATGGCTAATTCTGTAGAGTATACCCACTATTTTAGATATTTTATTAATATCCTTTATTCCACAAACGAGATCCCAAGACCTCGCTCGTCTCGCACTGACCTGTTTGTCCATATGTGTGTATGCATGTATGTATGTATGTATGTATGTATGTATGCATGTATGCATGTATGTATGTTTGTTTGTTTGTATTAATTAAGTATGCACGTTGTCAGACTAGACTGGTTCAGATCCGATCCGATTACAGATTCAGTTGTGGTTGGAACGGACCATATCCGATGTCTTTTCCCTCTTGCGTTAGATGACAGCGTTCGGTGCCAAGTGGTCTGCTCGTCTCGCACTGACTCCTGCGCCAAACGGAAGATGCGAGGGCTGCAGAGACAGGCGTGTGGTTTATTAGGTGCAAGAGCATCAGAGAACAATCTACTGCCTGAACCTCCTTCAATGATTCTGAATATTTATATAGCATCTTCAGAAACCTATTAGGGGTTTCATTGTATGTATATGTATTTATGTATAGGCTATTTGTATATATTTATATATGTATGCATGTATGTTTCTATATGTGTATACTTGTGTGTATGTGTATATAAATTTGTGTACACTTGTATGTATGTTTGCATGTACGTAATGTGTGTATGTGTTTCATATGCATGTATGCGTACACTGTACAGTTTGTGCAGGATGCATATTGGTATGTAATATTTATTATGTATGTATGTATGTCTACATGTGTTATGTATGTATGCATGCATACAGTTTGTGCATGATGCATATTCATATGCAATATGTATGCATGTAGGCCTATATAAGTATGTATGTATGTATGTATGTATGCATGTATGTATATAGCTGTGTATGTATCTACGTAAGAAGGTATTTTATCTATCTATTTACGTATGATGTGTGTATGACATGTATGTGTGTATGTATGTATGTTTGTCTCACGGCTTTTTATGCAGTGCGCTTTGCGGATTGTTCTAGCATTAAATTTTAAAACCTCTACAAATATAAAGCGAGTTTTCTTGTACGAGTTGCATGCAAGGAGTCGAGGGAGTCATTTTGAGAATGACGACTACAGTGGAACTTCTTTCTTTCTGTTCTTCTGTTATGTCAGATGGAGTCAGTTATTCGCAATCAACGAATACTATCCGATCTCTCTCGCTTCAAAGCTGCGGTTAGTTTCAATTTAGAATTATACTAATGATCAGAATAATGATGATGTTCGGAGTTGCTGATGATGATGATGTTTTTATGCTGCTCTCATTATTATGTTAATAACGCATGATGATGATGATGATGATGATGATGATGATGATGATGATGATGATGATGATGATGATGATGATGATGATGATGATGATGATGATGATGATGATGATGATGATGATGATGATGATTGATGATTATTATTATTATTATTATTATTATTATTATTATTATTATTATTATTATTATTATTATTATTATTATTATTATTATTATTATTATGTTGACCATGCTGTTGTTACTGTTGTTAATGATGATGATAATGATGAAAATACTCAAAGAGGAAGATAAACTAAAGGAATGGAATAGGAAACTATAAAAGAGGAAGAATAAGAATAGAGGTGGAAAATAAGGCTGACAAAGAGAAATGATGAGAGACTTTTAGATTTAGGGAACTAGAAATTTAGAGATTTAGAGAGAGAGACACACAGACAGACAGAAACAGAGACAGAGACGGAGACAGACAGAGACACAGACAAACAGACAGAAAGGAAAATGAGATTGATACGAGAGAGAGAGAGAGACAGGGAGAGGCAGAGAGAGATAGTGAGAAAGAGATTGGAAGACAAGGGGAAGACAGACAGACAGACAGGCAAAGACAAAGACAGAGAGAGAGAGAGAGAGAGAAAGAGAGGGAAAGAGACACACACACACGCACACACAGTATGCCTAAAGAGAATTTGTGTGTTCGTGTGATGATCCTAACGTATCCTTCAGTTATAGGACGTGGGAAGTGAACTGGTAAAGTGGACTTGGGAGGATGAACGATTGATGAGGAAAGCGAACGGGAGAGGGGGAGGGGGCGTCGGAAGAACGGAACGGGGGTCGAGATCACAGGCGTTAAGGGCACAGGGAGGGGTTAGGGGGCATAGAGGGGAAGGGATCGGCTGCAGAGAAGGGGGTGACGAAGCAGACGAGATCAAGCAATGGCGCGATGCACGCAACCCGAGAGAGGCATTGCGCCTGACAGGACATGGATGTCCAGATGTCCATCTGTCGGAAATGACCAGTGGTCATCTGAAATTTCAGTCCAGTCGGTGGCCTCAAGGCTGCTTACAGAGAGCGTCCACTCGTATGGCTCGAAGGAAGGATGGCAGACGGTGGACATAAGGAAATCAATTTGCTAAGACGTCGTCGTGGTGGCGGTGGTGGTGGTGGTGGTGCCGGTAGAAGTGGTGGTGGTGTTAGTTGTAGGAGTGATATTGGAAGTGGTCGGGTTGCAGTAGCTGTAGTGATGGGTGGTGGCGGTGTTGATATTGGTGTGGTCTGTTGTGGTATGCAATACTGTACTACATGTACAGTGTAGTAACTGTTATAGTAGTGATGATATTATTATTATTAGTAGTAGTAGTTGTTGTAGTAATAGTAGTAGTAGTAGTAGTAGTAGCAGCAGAAGTAGTGGTCACTGTTTTGTTGTTGGAATGATCGTAGCTTACAGCTTTGATGATTCTGGGACTTGTGATGATAGTAGAGTAAGGATAACAACAAGAAGCTTTGCTGAAAGCAGACAGAAACAAGTAAGCAAATAAACAAACAAACAAGTGAATAAACATATGAACAAATATACAAGACAACAATAGTGAATATAGAAATTGATGTCCTAATACACAGAAACAAAGAATTATTCCAAGAACTGATTACATAGAGATCTCAAGCATCTAAGGAAACGCCTAAGTCTCTGTAGCTCCATAATGAACTAATTAAGCAGTTCAAATGAATCTAATTAAACCTTTGATGATCTTCCAGTTGATTACAACAATGGTCAGCTGATGGCGGATGTATCGTCAACGATCGAAGGGTTTTGTAGGCCAACAATCTCGTTCAACATCGACGACATTCCAGACAATCTCTCCAACTCAGACGCAGCCGTAAGCTTTCAACGGTTCCACGGCAATTCGAAGCCGAAAAAAAATGCGGTGCGGGAAATTCGGCGCGGAAAATTCGGCGCGGGAAATTTGGCGCGGGAAATTTGGCGCGGGAAATTTGACGCGGGAAATTTGGCGCGGGAAATTTGGCGCGGGAAATTTGGCGCGGGAAATTTGGCGCGGGAAATTCGGCGCGTACATTCAGGAGAGTATTTAAAATTTTTATTCAAAGTTAAATTGCAATGAAACAGGCTATAAAGTATAATTGTGTTTGTCAGGTAATCTAAGACCGCTCTACTATGCATGCATAGTTAAAAAGTCATGAATTACAAGTTTGAAAAGTTATCCATGCGTTTTCTGAAAACCGTTATTCTATGTGATTTCCATTTACGTTGGTATTATTTTCATCAATAAGCAAAAATTATTTTCATCGATCCAACTTCTAGTTAAGCAAAAATTATTTTCATCAATCCAACTTCTATTTAAGCCAAAAGATTTCATCCATTCAGTTTCAATTTAAGCAAGCATTAGAATGGACGAATAATTTAAAATTGCCGAACTTCTATTTAAATTTTAAGTTCTTCTATTCGCGCCGAATTGTCTGGCTCCGAATTGCCTGGTTACCTTTTTCAAGTTCAACGCTTGACTCAGACTGTACGATTTCGTGTATGTATGTTTGCCCGATTCTTGTGCATGGTAGTAGACCTACCTAATCTCTACTTGTAAGCTAGTTAAGTATTTTTGTTTTATATTGTATATTGACTCAACAGTGTTGAGCAACTGCTTCAGTTTCGCTTTCCTTTTCTTGTTTTCCTGTTTTTGGTTCATTTAGTTTCTTTTCTGTTTTTTACTTTAACATTCACTTGGTCACTGCAAGTATGTTTTCAATTATAATCTTTCTTTAAAGGCCACCATTAATTTTCTAATGTAATCTGTAATTTGGTGTCCCTACTTAGCGGGATTCTTTATCCCTTTAGGCCTCCTTTTTTGTAGCCGTGTTAAAATTTATATGTAAACCTGATGATTTTGTTAATTTGGTTGCAAAATAAACATGTTGATTGATTGATTGATTGATTGTATGTATGTTTGATGCGTGTGTATGTACGTGTGTGTATGTATGTATGCTTTGTGTATGTAGTTGTGTATGTATAATTGTATATATGTATGCATGATGTATATGTGTATACTATCTATGTAGGCATGTATGCATTTATGTATGTGCATATGTATGATGTATAGTGTATACTATGCATTTATGCATGTATGTATGTGTGAGGTATGTGTGCATGTATGTATCAATACTCACTAAAGAAAAACCATCGAACCACCAAACCATCCTAAAAATCATCAACCCACCCACCGATTCATTCACTCACCCCCATCCATCAACCCATACACCTACCACCCCATCCATCACTCTTACGCCCATCAACCCATCCATCAACCCACCCAACCATTGACCCACCCTTCCATCACCCCACACACGCATCCATCCATCCATCCATCCATCCATCCATCCATCCGTCCATCCATCCATCCATCCATCGATCCATCCATCAACCCACCCAACCATCGACTCACCCAACCATCGACCCACCCGTTCATCACCCCCATCACTCACTCCACCTCACGACCGTCGACCTCCAAATTGCCCGTCATGCACCTCGTCGTAACAAATGTCCGTTTGTTGTAAATTCAGTTAAGTCGGTCGGACTATCAGCAGATCGTCAACTGCGTTTCCAGGACGGACGGTGGAGTCCAGACGATGTCCTGGCTGTTCTCAGCAACTCCATCCATCCTCCTCATCCTCCTCTTCATCTTCTGGTGCATCTCCTTCATACTCATCATCCTCCTCTTCCCCGACGACTACCCGAGTAAGTGCGCGCACCCAGTCGAACACGCACACACGTAGACCCACAAACTCAGACGCACGGACACACATAGGGACACACACACACATGCAAGCACACACGCACACGAACGCATCTGCACACACACACACACACACACACACACACACACACACACACACACCGTAAACGCATACAGATGAGGATAAACTATAATACAAAGTTTACATCAATAATAATAATAATAATAATAATAATAATAATAATAATAATAATAATAATAATAATAATAATAATAATAATAATAATAATAATAATAATAATAATAATAATAATAATAATAATAATAATAATAATAATAATAATAATAATAATAATAATAATAATCTTTTCTTTATTGAAGCGCCTGACAAACGCACTGCGCTGTACATTTACATGTTATGCAATTTAAATCTGAACTACTAACAGAACAGACAGCCTGCAATACAACGGCGCTAATAGCAGCCTACAAAGCAAATCCGCCCTACGGAACTCGAACTCGGTACCTCTCGCTCTCTACGCCAGATGTTATCCAATGCGCTATCTGCCCCCCCCCATCATGCAACGACCTCATATATGTATGTATGTATGTATGTGTGCATATTATGTGTGTATATCATAGACACATATATACACAAAGGCATGGCGGAACTCTACAGATACAAACTTGAATAATTATGAGTAAATATGTATCCTGCAATTGATATGCCACAGTCAACGTATTATACGGATGTAATTCTCCTGGTGTCTGTACGTCAGTCTTGAGTCGTCAGTAAGTGCGTACATCTATAATTCACGGATTCACACCGTGTGCCATAAAAACGGCGTCGACTCCACGTACACGGCGCATTCTGTCCGAAGAAAGACAAGGTCCGTCGAGAGTTGAATAGAAATTGCTAGACTTCATGAATGACTTACACTTAGCAATTTACATTGAATGCCTTCACGTCGTTTTCTGCTATCACGCTGTTGTGACTATATCCAGGGCAGATCAAGTTATGCAATATACCGTTTCTAGCAGACAATACTGCTACACTGAAATAAGTAGGGACCTATAATTCCGTGGCCATTTTTTGTCAACTTTGCAACTTTGCCAGAAAGCAGATTCCAACCTCTTTTCAACCATCATCAGCAATCCTGCACTGCATTACAGCAGCCTCCCGTGAAAACTGTTTCATACTCGCTATGCCCCGGAACTCACAATAGAATTATAACTAAGGTAAACTTACTTAACTGCAGAGTTCGTTGCAATTAACTAAACCTAATTGTCGAGCTAATTGCACAAATTCGTCTATGGTTGATCGTGATTGTAATCGTAAACTCTAAATTTATAAAGCGCTTCTCTAAAGCTAAGCGCAGGGCACCAGCTTATTCACGAGCGCTGCGTCGTATCTGAGTTATCCAGAGATCCATGTCCAGTGGAATCGGGTTGACTGATATTTTTCGACAGTGCGAGTGAATTTTGAGAATTCATTTAAAACTCACAGGTTCTTACCAAAGAACAAGTTCCGCATAACTGGTTATTTCTGTTAGAAATTCCGCAGCAAGTAATTTAACAGGTTGCCGGGGATTAAATGAGAATACATCAATGTTCTCGAGTTGACCGATTTTTGCAGTGACTAGTGAAATTGAAAAAAATACTTTAAAGCCGACAGATTCTTACGAGGGAAATAGTTCTGCAGTAGTTATCCTGGAAACAAAATCCCGGGTTTTTGGGCAAATACACTTACGCCTTCAGACATGCAGAATAATTATAATGGTGGTCGTGACGCAAGCACATTGGAGCAACAGGCACACCCGAAGAGACGAATCCCGCTAGATGGAAGGGGGGGCCTATTACATCAAGTATATTGCAGGATAAAAGGTAGTTTGCAGGCGGGTGTTTGCAGTGGCTCGTAGAAAATATATAAGTCGCGGCTGTTATATAAGTCGCAGCTATTATATAAGTCGCAGCTTATATGGAACTCATATAAAATATGTAAGTTATATTATATGTCGCAGCTATAATGGAACTCATATAA
>JACEVL010000847.1:437500-450000 GCA_020284085.1 Aporrectodea caliginosa
TAGTAATTTATATGGCGCCAGTGTAATTTTCACATTAGGTAAGGGTAGGTCGACATCAACGACCCTGGACCCTGGGCCCTGGCAGCTGTAAAATATCGTTAAGTAGGCTATTGGAAACTATTTAATTTACGAAAGCAACGGTAACGACCCTGGCTGCCTTAAAATGCCGCTAAACAATTGAAAGTTATAATAAAATCGCAGGTGAAATTAAACACCTCTAAAAGGCTTTCAACCTCTGCTATATTAATCGACGAATGCGTTCTTTCTTCAATCAATGTTCAGAGATTGAGGACCTCTTCTGTTTGCAATCTATGAGAGAAAATTAAAGAAAGCAATTGTAATTAGTATTAGCAACTTCTATTGCGCCGGTGTCTAACGCACAAGGCTTCAACCGATGGCACATCAAAAGCCAAACCGTTATCAGGTCAGTGTATGAAGAAGCTCTGTCCGTAAATAATTCTTGTCGTCTGTTGTTTTTAGTATGTCAGTCAGATGTTTGAGAACACGATGCGTATCAACAGACTTCTGCTTTCGAAGTGCAGACCACTCATTGTGACGGCAGGAAGGACGCGAGAAGACCAGTTTCATGTATCCTTTGAGCTGTGTGATCAGTGGGTGTAACCGCGTAGCCTATGTATGTATCATGTATGTATGTATGTATGTATGTATGTATGTATGTATGTATGTATGTATGTATGTATGTATGTATGTATGTATGTATGGACATGGATATAGCGCCTTACAAGAAACTCACGAAGGTGTAGGCTATTTCGGGGATGTGGGCTAAAAAGCAGAGGTTGAGGCTTGTAATTTTGAAGGGAAAACGGGAAAAGTGCGTGCGGAAATGAAAAGGAAGAGGTGGATATTTGCGTGTGTCTGGAGATTTTCTAGGAAACTGTGGAAATCGATTGTTACCCGTAGCGCTGTTGCATACTGCTGGAGTCAAGTTTCATCTCTCCATCTCTCCACGGTAGCCAATTTGTCAGGTCGTCGATCGCCTTGTAACGCGAATCCTCCGGGTTCAGCCTCCTACTCCTCCTCTTCTCTTCTCCTCTCCCTCCTCTCCTCCCTCCTCCTCCTCTTCCTCCTCCTCCCTCTTCCTCTTCTCCTTATCTTCTTCCTCCTCTCCTCCTCCTCCTCCTCTCCTCTCCTCTCCTCTTCCTCTTTCCTCCTCCTCCTTCTCTTCCTCTTCTCCTCCTCTCTCCTCCTCCTCTTCCTCTTCCTCCTCTTCCTCTTCCTCCCTCTTCCTCCTCCTCTTCCTCCTCCTCTTCCTCCTCTTCCTATTCCTCCTCCTCTTCCTCCTCTTCCTCCTATCCCTCCCTCCTTCCTCCTCTCTCTTCCTCCTCCTCATCCTCCTCCTCTTCCTCCTCTTCCTCCTATTCCTCCTTCTCTTCCTCCTCTTCCTCCTATTCCTCCTCCCTCCTCCTCTTTCTTCCTCCTCCTATTCCTCCTTCTCTGTTCCTCCTCTTCCTCCTATTCCTCCTCCTCCTCCTTCCTCTTCTCTTCCTCCTATTCCTCCTTCTCTTCCTCCTCTTCCCTCCTCTTCCTCCCTCCTCCTTCCTCTTCTCTTCCTCCTATTCCTCCTTCTCTTCCTCCTCTTCCTCCTATTCCTCCTCCCCTATTCTTCTCTTTCTGTTCCTCCTCCTCCTCCTCCTCCTCCTCCTCTTCCCTCCTCTTCCTCCTATTCCTCCTTCTCTTCCCTCCTCTTCCTCCTATTCCTCCTTCTCTTCCTCCTCTTCCTCCTCTTCCTCCTCCTCTTCCTCCTCCTCTTCCTCCTATTCCTCTTCTCTTCCTCCTCTTCCTCTCTCCTCCTCCTCTTTCTGTTCATCCCTTCTCTCCTTCCAATCATCCTTCTCCTTCGCCCCTCCTTCAAATTTTCCTCCTCCCTTCTCCTCCTTTCTTTCCTTTTCCTCCTCCTTCTCTTCCTCCTCCTCCTCCTCCTCCTTCTCCTCTTCCTTCTCCTTCCTCCTCCTCTTCCTCTGAGACAGTGCACAGGCCTTGAACAAGTACTTCACTCGTTTTGTTCAGCGCCACTGATTGATACCATTAGATAGCGACACTTAGTAAAAAAGGCTCTACAGCGGGGATGTTAAGACATCGAGTTAAAAGAAGTTGAATGTGTTTCTTTAGCTGCCTATAATGCCAGCGTTCGGCAATTCCACATCAGCTAACTTTGCTTAGAAAAGTTTATCTTATTTTTAACCATGTAATAAGGGTTGCAAATAAAAATAAGGAACTTTAAGCAGTTCAATTGGAATGCTCGATTGTCTAGTGGTTTTCGTGTTGGACTGTCAATCGAGAGGTCGGGGTTCAAATTCCAGCCGGGGCAGAAATTGGGTTTGAGATTTCTGCTCCATCTGCTCTCCTAGCCAACGCAGCTATAGTGAGTACATTCATCCTTTCACTGTCGGTGGGAACAGTGGAGGCGCCAGGATTTCTGCTTGGGGGGGGGGCTAAAGCTCCAAGCCCTTCCCTTTTGTCCCCTCCTCCCTGTGATTTGCAGTGATTTCCAACTTTTTGTGGGGGTGGGGGCTGAACCTCAGTTACGGAGGCTAAGCCCCCTATCCCCCCTGACGCCGCCACTGGGGGGGGAGATGAGACGGCGAGGGAGATGACTACCCGACTACCTGGCTACCCGACCTCATATGCCGATGCTAAGAAAATGAAGTTCCTAATACTTCATACCCATGACTGCCTTAGATCTAGCTAAGGTCTTATTCATCTTCTCAACTGGATTGAGACTCGTCTCTTTCGACTGCCATGTCCAACTTAGCCTCCTGGCTTCTGATTTCTTTGATCTATTGTATTTCGATCCGGGTTCTTCAGAAGGAATATAATGAGTTTAATTACCATTTCACTCGATGCGACCATCGTTTGATGTCTTGGACATTAGATAAAGGCGCTATATCATCGGATTAGATTGACTGTTTAAATCTCGATTACAAATCTCAGTGGAACCTTGACAAGATGAACGACAGATCTATTTCGTTTGCTTCGACCTCACAAAATGCCTAGTAAGTCGTTTTGCATATTCCTTGCGATTTAAATCTAGACTAAACTGTATAACGAAATTGGTTTTATTTATTTATTTAAAGCACTCATTTAACGTGTGCCTACACACTGCTGCAAATCTTGCACTATCTATCAGGTCTTCTAGCTGCACAGTACTTCCCAAAGTGGTGGTCCGCGGACCGGTACTGGTCCGCCAGCCCTCAGTTGCCGGTCCGCAAAGTGAATCAAGAAACTGGTCGAATTGTCTGGGAATCAAGAAATTGCTAAAAGCCATAACAAAATACATTCAGGCCCTATTAGGTTTGCATTTAAAGGGCAACAGAGTCATAGAATTGTGTAAACATGCATTTAAATAAATTTTAATGCATTTTGAGGAATTTAGGTGATCGAAAACAAAAAACAGAAGGAATTTATAAATTTGGCACCAGTCCTCCTGCAGTGGGAAAATTCCTGCCGGTCCGTGACACTGAACAGTTTGGGAAGTGCTATTCTAGCAGGTTCTCCTCCGTCTCCTTTTACTATCTGGTCTCTACTCACCCTTCTTTCTCTAGTCTGTTCTCTGTCTTCTCTCTCTATGGTCTCTCTGACCACCAGACTATAGGAACTTCTCTTGACCATTACATCTCTGAACATTCTCCTTGACTTGACGCCGCGCTCGTGAATAAGCTGGTGCCCTGCGCTCAGCTTTAGAGTAGCACTTTAGAAGTTTAGAGTTTACGATTACGATTACCTGAAAACACTCCTTTTTCGTTAATCCGCAATGGATCAAATCTGGTCACCAGAGGCCTTCAGACATTTAGATTTGTACATCGACTTGAATCGATTTAAATCTCAGAAGACAGCGCAACATTCAGATACGCTTTATTCGTCGTTAGGCTTTTGGTAGTGCCAGTCCAAAGCCTGGATAAAGGAGGGGAGCGACGATAGTCATCTCTCTTATGATGACACAGCGTCGTTATGCCTCAACCAAACCGCTAGCTACTTTGTTTTCGATTCATCTAGAAGAAATTGGGAAGCTTGAGGTGGTCCATATTGGTTCACCCTACCCGAAAACAATCAAGTGCGTGCATAGAATGGGGGCAAAGACGTTTAACGGTTGCGTCGAAATAAGCGGACTCCGTTATATCGTAATCGTAATCGTAAACTCGATATTTCTAGAGAGCCCACAAAAGCGAAGTAGCGGGAACCAGCTTATTCACAGGCGCTTTATCAAAACGGAATCGATGGGCAGAGGGTCAAAATCCAGAGAGTCAGGTGGGCAGACAGTCAGACGGCTAGGGTGGATGATGTTTAGAGTTGAAATGGCGAGGGAGGTGAGGGGAGGAGAAGGATTATACCCGTCAGCACGTTCATTGGCATCAGATGGGACCCACATGGGCCTCTGTACGCGTCCCATATGTCAATATCAGTCCCATATTTTCTCCATGTAGGCATGTTGCAGGGACGTTCCTGCCTCGGGACGTGAAGATCTAATTCATAACAGCGCTGTCGGTTGAATTATCGCTGACTGGAGGCAGAACCGCGTTTCGGTGTTGTAGCGTTCCTGGTGGTAGCGAGGTGTTTGAGGATGCGATGCAATTTATCGCTTCGCTGGTCACGTCCCTGTGTCGCCCACAAGGCGTCGCGGACAGGCATGCCGCTCTTCAGGCGGTTGGTTGATTTACCGCGGCCGGGAGAAGCCCCCAGAGCATTAACCGCATGTTACGGCCTGTGACCATCGACTGCGCGATACTAAACTGTTCGATGATCGTCCGAAAATTGCGTTTTGCGCCGAATTAACGGAGGTCTTTCATCACACCTCATGAAATCACGGTCGTTCGCGATGAAGGAGGGCTTGGAGATGCAACATCAGACGTCATTTCCATCCAATTTATGAGCTTTCGTGGCCTCTCCGTTGGAGTGGACTGTGAAATTTAATATACCGGGCGGCTTAACGACCGCGATGGACCATGAGCTTGAGTAAACAAGATTGTCTATTGAGGAGAAAATTGTTTTGAAAGGAAATGCTGTGTGGCTAAGCAAAGATGAGCCATTGATGCGTCTACAGTCTACTCTTTCAACCGAAATTGATAGTTACATAACTTTTCAAGCGATGAGCCCACGTTTTCTCTATAATAACTTGCCTATCGCATGATAATAAAATGACAAAAACAAATTTCTCACAGTCGAGTCATAGGTTGAGTTTCGAATAACATTTCCCGGCGTTAATTAAACTCTCCGATGTCGATCAGCAGCAGTAATTGCCTTTGCAGAAGATCATACAAGATTGCATTTGCCTGTTGCAAACTTGCGCGAGTGACGGGGCCAAAACAGCCGCATGTTTTCTTGAATTAACACCAAACAAGGCGACTCGTGGACAGGTATAAATTATTAAAGAAACAGAAAGGAACATTAGGGTAGAAATCCTTCAGTGTGGACTTGTGAAATGGTTTGGACTGTAGTACTGTCTCAGTGGACACGATCACAGCTTTTAAGAGGAAGCTAAGATGGATGGGCTAGTTAGGGTTTCAGCTTAGCCTAATTTGCAGCGGTTCTATCACAGATTACACGTCTGCTGAACCAATTTAAGCCCTTGTTCTTGTATGTTATGTTATGGTATATGGTATGGGTTTTATGTTATGATATGCTATGTTACGTTGTTATGTTATGGTATGGCGTGTTATGCTACGTTATGTAATGTTATGTTAGGCCTATGTTGTAATATATTCGTTCGTAACTCGTAATTCGTTCATATCAACATTTAACATCACTTAGGCTTGCACAGAGAGCGCCTGCGAGTAGAATCTTTAAAAGGGGTTCTATATAAATTTTAAATTACATTATGTTACGTTATGTTCTGTTGCGCTATGCAATGTTTCAAGTAACAAGTTCAAGCAACTGGAAGAATGGAAGTAGTACTCATTGTTATGTCATGTCATGTTATGCTATTGTTCCCCTATCGTTTAACCCTCAGTTATAACGTAATCATCTATTCCCACCGTCCACTTCGTTCCTGCAATAGACTTGACCTCTTGGTTCCCCGTAGTAGAACTGCTATGGCTCAGGCTCGTTCCTTTGCTTCAATTGGTCCCTCACTTTGGAATGCTCTTTCTCCTTCTGTTCGCTCTGAAACTCTCTCTGGCAGTCTTTCTTCTTCCTTCGATTTTCTCAAAACCTGTTTATTTTCGCGGGGCTTAGCACACTGGGAGCGCTTCTGAACGGTTCACCCTACGAGAGGCGCTTTACAAATACTTAAATACGATACGATAACGACTTTAACATCATATTGAGTTGCGCAAACAGCTCATTTCTGAGGTGTTTTGTGTAATAAGTGTGTGTCTAGAACCTAGATAATGTCTTCGACACGGATTGAGTGGAGTTGAATTATAAGACGAGCTGTGAACAGGAGATGAATAAAATTGTTAGTTTACAAGCGGGCGTTGTTGTTGATTTGTGGATAGGAGAGGACGAGACTTTATCTTACTTACTGCACCCACGAAGACATCGAAAAACTGTCAAAACTAATCGCATTCTACACATTCAGCTCAGAACCAATCGAAATTGTGAGTATTGGGAATTGATTATTTATAGCAATGTTATTATTATTATTATATATTATTATTATTATTATTATTATTATTATTTTTTTTTTTTATTATTATCTATATTTATTCTCTCCATCAATCAACATCAATACTGAAGGCTACAATAGACAAGGATGCAGTAGCTGTCTAAAATGAGCGTCATAAGTGCCGTTAGTGTCACATCTCCCTAAGGTCTGGCTCCGCTAAAGTGCCGCGGAAAGCCACCGAGTTGAACCGCTGGATAGTTATAGAGAGACGCTGCAGCAATATTATTATTATTATTATTATTATTATTATTATTATTATTATTATTATTATTATTATTATTATTATTATTATTATTATTATTATTATTATTATTATTATTATTATTATTATTATTATTATTATTATTATTATTATTATTATTATTATTATTATTATTATTATTATTATTATTATTATTATTATTATTATTATTATTATTATTATTATTATTATTATTATTATTATTATTATTATTATTATTATTATTATTATTATTATTATTATATTATATTATTATTATTATTATTATATTATTATTATTATTATATTATTATTATTATTATTATTATTATTATTATTATTATTATTATTATTATTATTATTATATTATTATTATTATTATTATTATTATTATTATTATTATTATTATTATTATTATTATTAGTATTATTAGTATTATTATTAGGCCTATTATTATTACCATCATCATCAGCATCATCATCATCGTCGTCCAGTTATCATTGGGGCGGGGTGATGGTTGAATGGTAATACACAGGGCTAAAGAACAGAAGGACGCGAGTTCGGTACCCGCTAACCCCATAAGTTTGACTCAGCCTTCAAATCTCTAAGGGGTGATGGAAAAATGAGCAGCAGTAGGACGGATCAGCGCCTATCAGGCTGCCGTATACAGTAATCTTGTGTTCGTACTATTTCACGTTGTTACTATAGGCTGAATCAATGCAACACTGGGACCGGTATAGATAGTTGAATGGTAACACGCTGGCATGAAGACCATTCAACCATCTCCCGGCCCCCGTATTACAGTATATTGTATTGTATTGCATTGTATTGTATTGTGTTGTATGCTTTTGTTCAGAGTACGGTTCCGGAGCAGCTGTTGGTGATGATGTGTTCGTCCTACGCCCTGGCCCTGGTCCTCCAGCGAATCCCTCATTCCCTGGAGCAGCGCCACACTCGTCGTCGCCAGTGCCTCTGCCAGTTCCTCGAGGAGTTCCTCGTTGCCTACCTTTCCTGGACGAGACGGGAAACGAACCCCATCTACGTCCGACACGTTTTTCAGAAATATCTCAACCGCCGGATACGACCAGATCCAGTCACGCTCCAGAAACTCGGAATTACCGTCATCGAGACATGAATTGTATTGTGATCTTGTGACGGATAATTAATTAATTAATTAATTAATTGTGAGGTGTTGGGCGCTTTAACTGTCGTGGCTGATCATCCTATTGAGATTGGGAATTGAAATTCTTTTACTGACTGAACTGATTAAAACTAGTCTTGGGTATCAATGTTCGCAAGCCATCTATGGAAGATTGCTTCAAGTTTAAAGTCTTAGAAAGTCTTAGAAAAGACGTTAGATGAACAACAGCAATATAATGAAATACGTCACGTCGGGTGACTATCAAATTCAAGTCAGATTCAGCTCAGCAGGCTCCTATAATTAACAAACTGGGCTGCAAGCGTTAACTAATAACCATCAGAGATTCGTGACACGCATAGGCCTAGTTACGTGTGCAGGAATCATTCCAGTAAGCCTGTCTTATAATGATGATGATGATGATGATGATGATGATGATGATGATGATGATGATGATGATGATGATGATGATGATGATGATGATGATGATGATTGATGATGATGATAATAATAATTAGACGATTTGTATAGCGCCGCGGCACAACCGAGGTCGAATGAAAAGGCGCTGTACATGAGTTAAAAAGTCAATGACAATCACATGATTGTTTAAAAAGATAGGTCTTGAGCTGTGATTTGAATTTCTCCAAAGATGGTGCATTCTTCACATGGTCGGGAAGACTTTTCCACGTAGTGGGTCTAGCCACAGAGAAGGAACAGCCGCCAAACCTCGTTGAAGACCGGGGATTGGCCGCATCACGGACTATTATTCTCCTTCATCCACTTCTGTTTCTCGTCTCTTTCGATAACCGGTCTAATGATGATCCAGTCCACAACTTCGTGTTATCAATCCATCCCATTTTAGGTCTTCCTTGAGCGCTTAATCCATGAACAGTGCCTTGGATATTTCCTTTTCCAGACAATCTCCACTCTTCCGCAGTAAGGCTTAAATTATTCTAGCGTCTGCCACTTGCAGAGTATCCGTAGGGTCTTTAGAATCATACACACTCAGAATTAAACTTAACGTTAATTTAATTTGAAAGCGAAGTTTCGTATACTATCATGCACACAATCTAGGTAACATAGCCCTATAAATTATTTAACCAAAGTTCATCCAAATCATTTTAATCTATTCTCAATCGTAATACCTTATTTAAGTCGTAATCTGTAAATTTCTCTAGTTTCTTGAGCGACCAAATAATGCCAAATCAGGAAAACCGTTTAATCACAACGCAAAATTCACTAATTCATTCTGAGAATTTATATAGCGATAATAGCGTCTCTTCATGGATGGAACTCATGAAGTCGAAGCAAGTCCCAGTTCGTCTCCACTTGATCGCAAGCTGGATTTTCTCCAGTAAGGGTCGGCATGCTATAGACGATTTTAAACTTTGGTAACCTTGGCACTGCCGTTTTCGGATGGTGCAAGTCTCAAGAATGAACAGAGAAGGGGGTCGAGGCTATTCCACTTTGTTATGAGGCGGAATCACTTAACAGAAAAAACTACTAAGACCTGGTGAGGTGTTGCAAGCGACTCTGAGTCTGATGTATACTGGTCTCTCCTCACTAAACCTCTCTGAGCTCTAGTCAATACTTAACACTTCCGCCCGCCTTATGTAATGTAATGTAAATCTTCAAAAATTTCTCAGCGCCCACAAAAGCCACGTCAGGGAGAGCAGCTTATTCACCGGCGCTATATCAAATCAAGTCCGCAATAGCCAAGACTCCTCAGTTCGTTTCGGTGCCAGGTCAAAATCCGGGGAGGTCAAGCCGAGGAGACAGCATGGTGCTACGGTGGCAATCGGTAACGATGGTGGTCGTGTGGTGGCGCAGAAGTATTAATGGTCTCCCGAAGTATGCTCACATACCTGCATTCATTCGGGAAGCTCTCCACTGGCTTACTGTGCCCCAGCGCATTCAGTTCAAAATCCTCATCACACTTTTGCGCACTCTCTGCTCGGAGTAGCTCCTTCATACCTCAGGCCTTATGCATGCACATCGGTCTCTACACTTCCTGATCGCTCTGATCTCCGCGTAGCCGCCAGAGGCCTTCTGGCTGTCCCTCGCATCTCTCAGTGACACTATACAAATGTTCAATTACAATTACAATTACAATTACAATACTGTCGATAGTGGAACGTAAAGGAGGAGCGACCACCCAACATTAATTGACCTTTGTAGACCTACGTTGTTGGTATTTCTTCGGTGAAGAATACAACGAAAACCTTGGTTTATTCAACTTAGCCACCTTGGGAGTGACCGGTACTTCTAGATACAGCCACCTGTCTGTAGAGGTACCGGTCCGACTTGGCACCTGTGAAGGTAATTGCTAGTGACGAGTACAAGGTATGTCTGTATCTATAATGAATATCTGCTAGAAGAGTAAGACGAAACAAGTCATTGTTTAAGACTAATCTAATATCGAGGAAAGCAAGTAGCACGCGCTATCCACTACGACACTGTTCACACGACACAAGACATGATCTAGTTTCAGATTTTACATCAGTATGTAACAGTGATGATGATCAGGGGCGGAGACTTAGGGGGGACAGGGGGGACGGTCCCCCTGAAACTTGAGGTGGGGGGATGGAGCTGCTTATATCCCCCCAATATTTCTGAAATATTTCATGAATATAATAATAATAGCTACGAGTGACAGCTGGTTCTTATCAGCACTTAAATAATAAAGCAATTTTGTTCAGATGACAGCTTAAAATGCTACCATTACAGTGTGGAAATTGAAAAAATTTCAGATGGGGAGGGGCACATCCCCCTCCCCAAACCCCTCCCCCAAACTCAAACACGACTCAAACTACATGTAAGCTACGAGTGACAGCTGGTTCCTATCAGCACTCAAATTATAGAGCAATTTTTTCAGATGACAGCTTAAAATGCTACCATTACAGTGTGGAAATTCAAAAATTTTCAGATGGGGAGGGGCACATCCCTCCCAAACCCCTCCCCCTGCTCGGCGCTGCGCGCGTCGCCGATCGTCCTTCGGCCGCTCCTTCACCGGTCCCCCCAAACCCAAGACCAAGTCTCCGCCTGTGATGATGATGATGATGATGATGATGATGATGATGATGATGATGATGATGATGATGATGATGATGATGAATTGACGATGACGATAATGATATACAAAATCATAGTAATAGTAGTAGTATTAGTAGTTGTAGTAGTAGTAGCAGCAGCAGTAGTAGTAGTAGTAGTAGCAGCAGTATTGGTAGTCATAGCAGCAGCAGCAGTAGCAGCAGCAGCAGTAGTAGTATAAGTGGTGTAAGTAGTAGTAATAGTTGTAGTAGTCGCAGCAGCAGGCAGCAGCAGCAGTAGTAGTAGTAGCAGTAGTAGTAATAGTAATACTGTCTCTGCACATTGTTTTGGGAGCCTGAAAATCATAACTATAGTAGTTATCGTCAAAATGTTTTCTCATAATAATAATAACAATTATAATAATAATAATAATAATAGCCAAAGGTTTCTGGAGACCCAGGGGAGACTTCCTTACCATACCAACGTGTTGCTACAACAACCCAGCGTTTCAACGCGACTGCTTTCCCGAGTAGGGCCTACGTTTGGTGAGCCAACATTTGTTCAGACTTGACATCCCAGAAATGCATTCTTCCTTGCTTATAGCAGTTTTCCCCACAATCTGGATTTTTTTTTTTTTTGGGTAAAAACCAATGGTAGTAACTTATCGTCACCCAGCTTTTCAATTCAGTCGCTATTTGCAACACTATTACACCGATAAAACCATCTGCGAAGGAGATAGCCACTCCAAATCAACGTTCCCCTAATATTTATACTCGTGAGGGATAATTTTTTAGCTCGGGCAAAAGAAAAAATCAACAAAAAACATGAAAACAAAGAACAACAGAAAAACAAAAGAAAAAAATAATACATAGAGTAAAAAGCACTCGTATTGTACAGCTTGGTCCTGACTAATGATATCAGCAGTTTCGTAGTTAATGGTTCGTTGAACGTTTGTCCACTACACGCCAGAGCGTTTGTGTCATTGAGTATTTTTGAACACGAGAGACGGTCATGGTGCCAATCCTGTCCACAAGGGCCACCTGTTTCAGTGTCAATAACATCCGCTGATGGTACAAAGTCGATGTATTTCAATATCGTTCACCACGATATTCGATTACGGTACAAAATCAGACCATCGGAACCACCTGCTTTGTTGCCATCAACAATTATATCGGGTAATTGTACCAAGTCGACTAGAACAACCTCTTTGCTGCATCTGCGGTCCTCTTTCCTGGTGATACTTTCGAGCCTAACGGTGCTCCATGTCTAGCAATGTTTGAGCGAGAAATCCGCTGACTGCAACAATTCTGAGAGAGCAACCTTGTGCAACAACATCTTTGACCAGCAGATCTGATCCTAATGCCAAGTGGGGATTCATCAATTTCAATTTCCGTCAGCATTGTATCAGCCCATTCTAACACGCCTCTTTTTGAGCCAGGCATCTATCAATGCAACAACTACCTCTTGCCATATAGCCATATATGTGAGCC
>JACEVL010000847.1:460000-535000 GCA_020284085.1 Aporrectodea caliginosa
TCTCGCTCTGTCTCTCTCTCCCTCTCTTCCTCTTCCGCTTTTTCTCTCTCACTCTCTGTCTGTCTGTCTCTGTCTGTCTCTGTCTCTGTCTGTCTGTCTGTCTCTGTCTCTCTCTCACTCTACTTCTCTCTTTCCCTCTCTCTCCCCCTCTCTCTATCTCTCTCTGTGTCTCGCTGTCTCTTCTCTTCCCTCTCCCTCCCTCTCCCTCCCTCTCTATATGTCTCTATTTGTCTCTATGTGTCTCTCTGTGTCTCTGTCTCTGTCTCTGCCTGTCTCTTTCTCTCTCCCTCCCTCCCTCTGTCTCTGTCTCTGTCTCTGTTTCTGTCTCTGTCTCTGTCTCTGTCTCTGTCTCTGTCTCTCTCTCTCTCTCTCTCTATGTATGGTTGTTTCCAGGGCCGTAAATCTGTTCCGAAATGTGGGGAGGGAAAACTGCCCCTTCCAAAACGCGTTTACTTCCATTAGGAAGCCCCATATAACTGCATTGCCTAGGAGTCGTAATTATTTAATTAAACAAAACAATATTCGAAACTGCCACCAGCGGTTAACGACTAACGACTGATTCCCACTAATGAGTTAGTGTTACATTTTTTTATTTGTTCACACTGCTGCATACCTATAGCTTCGGAATGGAGAGAGCAACAAGACTAGAGCAGAGCTAATCTTGCCGAACAAAAAATTGCGGGGAGGGAATACCTTCACGTTCCCTCCCAAGCTAAAAAGTGGGGAGGGAATTCCCTCCCTTCCCTCCCCAGGATTTACGGCCCTGGTTGTTTCGCTAATTGTCCCTCTGCGTGTGACTATCATGGTTCGCTCTCCTTCATCCCGTTTTCCCACATTTGCATGTCTATCAGTATGCACGCGTGTGTAGGACCTAGATTCGATGGCCTAGATTATCTCCACATGCATGTGTTCGTGTATGCGTCTGTGTATGCGTCTCTGTCTCTCCATATGTCTGTCTATGCGTAACTATATATATATATATATATATATATATATATATATATATCTCTCTTTCTTGCACTTGCATAATTTGCGAATGCGTCTCTCTATGCGCCTATGACTCTCTCTGTATCCGTCAATGCGTGTGTGTATCTTTCTATGTGTCTGCCCCTACGTATAGACCTGCTTCTAGTGTCTGTTCCAATGTATGTGTACATGTATTTGTCCACCCGTCAAACGTGACTGAGCCTATCCTTGTCTGTTTCATCTGAACTGCATCATTTAAAACTCGTCCAGCATGACATCGACATTTCGGTCGTGGTTTACGACACAACGAAATTCGGTCTTAAAAATCGGTCAATTCGGTCAAAACTCGACCGATTTTTCATCTGGCACAGAAATGTTCGAAGTTAGACGAAAAATTTTCGGGTAATTTCGACGAACGAATTCTATCCTCGCGGCGGCTCGCGCAGATAGCTTCTCAACTTAACCAGACAAATTTCGATATTAGAATAAGCCGTGTATCTTGGAGACACTAAACCCAATATTAGAGTAAGAGACTTAGACAGACAGAGACAGATACAGAGAGAGATTTATTTCTGTAGCGACCTCATCGTATTCCACAAGCTTCAGTCGATGGCGCGCTAAAGTCCATCCACTTTCAGGTCAAAGTATTTAGCGAAAATTGTAGGCCTACTGAAGTGCTGGTGATGACACCGAGTCATTGATATCGTAGTATTTAAAGGACGGGGTTGGGTCTCTTTTGAGTGGCGCCATACAAATTAGCAATTACAATTACAGTACATTACAATACACCAGCGCTCGTGAATATGCCGGTGCCCTGCGCTTGGCTTTCGAGTGGCGCTTTAGAAGTTTGGAGATTACGATTACGATTACATTTAAGCGCTTGTTTACTGGTATGAAGGAGGCGACTCGGGGACATAATGTCTAAATTATTTAAGAAGCCGAACGGAAATTCATCAGTGCAAGAATTATGGACTTGTGGAGTGGTCTGGATGATACTACCGTCTCAGTGGACACTTACTCAGCTTTTACGAGGAAGCCAAGGTGGATGGGCCAAGATTATAGCGCCCCTTCCAGATTCCTATGGATGGGCCGAGATGGATGGGCCAAGATGGATGGGCCAAGATGGATGGGCCAAGATGTATGGGCCAAGATTGTATTGTATTGTATTGTATTTGAACACTTGTTATAGCGCCCCTTCCAGATTCCTATGGATGGGCCAAGATGTATGGGCCAAGATGGATGGGCCAAGATGGATGGACCAAGATGGATGGGCCAAGATTGTATTGTATTGTATTTGAACACTTGTTATAGCGCCCCTTCCATATTCCTATGGATGGGCCAAGATGGATGGGCCAAGATGTATGAGCCAAGATGGATGGGCCATGATGAATGGGCCGAGATGGATGGGCCAAGATGGATGGGCCAAGATGGATGGGCCATGATGAATGGGCCGTGATGGATGGGCCAAGATGGATGGGCCAAGATGGATGGGCCATGATTCCACATTAATTTGCGGTGGTTCTAAGAGAGATCGAACGTCTTCTGAACCATTTTTAAGCCTTGTTATGTAATGTTTTTCTACAATGTGTTGTTGTGTTATTTTAATTTTAAATAGTAACATCTATAGCGTCAGTTTCTAACGAATAAGACCAAAGCTCGAGGGTACGTACCATACGTATTCTATTTTTTGAAAGGTACGTACGTTTTTTAACGTACCCTATTTTAGGGTACGTAAACAATACAAAAATAATACAAAAATACGTTAACCACGTCATTGCTCATCAGATTATACGTAGGCTATGGGTTGCCGAGTAAACCATAAATAAAATGTTCGTGTGATGATGCGTACCATACGCGTATTCTATTTTTTGAAAGGTACGTACGTATTTTAACGTATTCTATTTTAGGGTAGCCTACGCGTACCCTCGAGCTCTGAATAAGACTATAACCGTGCGCACACCAAAATCAAACCATAATCAGGACAATATCCGTTAAAACAGAATCAACTTGAAAGAGTGAGGTTTTAAGCTGAGAACGAAATGACACAAGCGACTGAGCAGAGCGCACAGACACAGGGAGAGAGTTCCAAAACTTAGGTCCTGCGACCGAGAAAGCTCGTTCACGAAGAACAGTTCTAGTGTTAGGTGTGAATACAGAAAGATATTTATAATCAGATGACCTCGTTGAATAATGATCATGATAAGTCTCGAGAATAATAACTGATTTTAAGTATTGTGGTTGGCCAGAGTTTAATGTTATGCCATTGCGCGATTTATTATGATAATTATGTCATGCTGAGGTTTGCTATGTTGTGACATGCTGTCATATTGTGGGGCGCGGTGGTGTAGCGGTATGTTCGGTGCCTTGCAGCTGGAGGGTTGCGGGTTCGAATCCACCTCAAGTCGCCGCGTAGGGACCCTGGGCAAGTCCTTCACTCGCAATTGCTGATGCGCTTCGGCGTGAAACTTCGATTCAGTGTCCGCGCTGTAGTCGGGAGCGCCTCTGAGTAGAAATCTTGAAGAGGCGCTATAACAAGTGCTCATACATACATACTAATGCTGTGGCATGTTATGTTCTGTTCTGTTCTGTTATGGTGAGGCATGTTGTGTTGTAATATGCTATGCTATGTTGTGATATGTTATGTTGTTGTAGCCTATGTCATGTTGTGGTAGATGATGATATAATATATTATTCGTTTATTTTAAAAAAGTTGACATACCGCAACACTTAGTATTGGTACAAAATAAGAGCAGAAAATTGTCTGCACTAGTCTCGTGATGTTCAGTGTCATATTGAACAAAGCATTTGTCAAGATGACAAACATTGCTCAGGCAAGTAGAAGAATAACCAGCGGCAGTCTTGCGCACATCTATGCGCTGAGCCGAACCAGCGAATACCCGACTAGAGATGATAGATGGCAGCAGTTCAGAGTATGTTGTGCTCTGTTATGGGTAGGCTATATGCTATGTTATATTACGTTGTATGTAGTGCGCTGTTTTAGAATGTTATGCTATGTCATGATATGCTGTGTAATGTTATGCTGTGTTAAGTTATGTTATGCTATGTTATATTAGGCTACGCTATGTTATATTACGTGGTGGTGTGTTGTTTTAGGCTATGTTAGTAAGTAAGTAAGTAAGTAAGTATATCCTTTATTGAGAAGCACTAGCAAACGCACATCACTGTACGTGGCAAGATTAATAAATTCAAACAAATAAACAAAAATTTATATAGGCCTATGCAACCAATGAATTGAATGAGAAGCTTTATTGTACATCAGGGGATCATAGAGGAAGAAGAGCTAGGGCTAGTCATAGGGGAAAATGAAGTGTTTAAATAGCCAGATCTAGGGAAAACATAGTTTATTCGTATAGCATCCGGGCAAGGAAGCATTTCTGAGACAGGTTGTCAAACATGGGATGATGGGAAGCTCACGGTTATGGGACCGTGGCCGCAGGGTGTAGCGCGATTGCTTGATCGGCGGTAACAATTTATGCAAAACATGACAAGGATTGTGCAGAATACAGGCAAAGAGTCTAGTATCCGCATTGCTGCAGAGAGTCTCAAATGAGGGAGAAGATGGAGGTAAGTACCCCTGGCGGACCAACCTTCGGATAATTCCATCAAGGGCCTCCCGTTCCTGCACTCTCGCAAAGCCCCACCACACAGGCGAGCAATACAGCATCATACAAACCGTAGTGGCACGAACTACATCAAATAAATAGTGTCATATTATGCTGTGCCGTGTTATGTCATGATGTGGTGTGGTGTGTCATGCTCCATTATGCCATGATATGCCATGCCATCTCCTGTCATGTCACATGTACCGTTTCCACTTCAGTAAGGAAACCGAGTTAGTCGTCATTGTGATTCGCTGCATTCGATATCTGGAACATGAGACTCTGTTGTTGTTCTGCTCCGATAAATTCCCTTTGCATGGGAGCCCCATCAAAACTAGTCACCCGGGAGTGAGGCAGTGGTCTAGTGGTTAGTGAGATGAAATGTTAGCACATTGGAAGATGGTTGGATGCCTAAATTCTCGCATATTTCGATATATATGCGAGACACGTTGCACTGGCTCCCGGTTGAGGACAGGATAACTTTCAAGATCATCCTCATGGGACGAACATCAATGATCGGTGCAGCCCCAGAGTACATCAGGGAGCTCTGTGTTCCAGTCTCCAGCCAGCCAGGTCGTCGATCCTTACGCTCTGCAGCTCGTGGGGACTTGATGGTCCCACGCTCCCGTATATCGATGCGGACGCACCGTGCCTTTTCATGTATTGGACCTTCGCACTGGAACAGCCTTCCATTAACAATTCGTAACATTGCACCGCAGGCAGCTCAGGAAACATTTTCGAAACTTCTTAAGTCGCATCTGTTTAGATCTGTTGGGTAGTCACGTTTAGCGCCTTCGTGAGTTTCTTGTAGGGCGCTATATAAATGGCCATATACATACAAGAGGATTCGAATCCGTGTTGATGCAGAAAGATGTGTCGCAATTTGTTTTTAAAAAGGGATTCTTCTGGGAAAGGATTTTTGCATCGAGTGTATACTGGAGGTGGAAGGGTGAGAAGGGGAGAAGAGTGAGAGGGTGAACGGGAGGGTGAACGGGAGGAGGACTGTCAACCCCCTCGACTTTAGATTCACTGACGCTCTTAATCTCCATCAGACGTCATAGAAATTTAATGAAAGCACGGACGGGTGGATGGATGGGTGCACATGGGTGTATTGCTGGGTGGATGTGAGGGTTGGTGTATGGACAGCTAGATTGATAGATAGGTGAATATATTCGTGGATTGGTGGATGGGCGGGTAGATTGATGGATGGGTGGATTTGAATGATTGGATGGATCAACGGATGGATGGATGGATTGATGTATAGATGGATGGATGAATGAATTTGGGTTATTGGATGGATGGATGGATGGATGGATGGATGGATGGATGGATGGATGGATGGATGGATGGATGGATGGATGGATGGATGGATGGATGGATGGATGGATGGATGGATGGATGGATGGATGGATGGACGGATGGTTGGATGGATGGATGAATGGACGGACGGACGGACGGACCGATGGACAAATTAATGAAAACATGGATGAATGAATGAGTGAAGGAACAAGAGGAAGAAATGACCGACCGAACGAGCAAAAGAAAGCATCAGTGGGAAAGCATCTCTTACCTGTGCGATGTGTGTTGTCGGTTCTCCTTTGATCTCCTCCTATCTCCTCTCCTATCTTCTTCCGGGGACATTAACCGGATCCGGAAGACTTGGACCGACGACGTATTCCGAGAGATTCCGTTCACGGTGTCCGGCCATCAGCCAATCTCTCTTTCAACCGGATATTCTCAGCACACACAGAGAGTAGTACACTCCAAACCCTTTGTGTCCTGTTCACAAAATGGACCACATCCACATTAACATGTACGCTCCGTATTTGTACATAAGCCCGTCTGACGTCCACGTGGATGCCTGCCTATTACCGCATGTACGTGTCCCTATTACCGAATGTCTGTGTGCCTATCGCCGCATGTACGCGTGCCTATTACCGCATGTATGTGTATTTATTTTGCCGCATGTACGCTATTGCTGCGCGTGTGTGACCACCTACTGTCGCGTATATGCGTGCCTATCATTGCATGTATGTGCGTCTCTCGCTGTATGTATGCTCGTCTATCGCTGCGTGTGTGTGCGTCTATGGCTGTATGTCCTGGTGCCTGTTGTTCCGTGTATGTGTGCCTGTCTGTTCTCGTACTCGTGCCTAGATGACCCGTCGTGTGTCTGCGTGTGTCCGTCTCGTTCGTCGCATCCTGGCGTCGATGCTAAGTCGGCTGATGAGGCTGGCGTGTGTGTGTGGGATGCGGCGGCGGCGGTCCTCCGAGCAGCAGCGCGAGCCGGTCAGTGCCGTCGATGGATGGGCTGGCTGTGGCTGCTGCTGCAGGAACGGTCACTGCGTAGGCAGGCGCACCGTGTGGGATGCGGAGCAAGCGGAAGGATGGGGAGGATGAGGAGGATGAGGAGGAGGAGGTGGTGGTTGCTACTGGGAGGAGATGCTGGAAGGAGGAGGAGAAGTGGGAGAAGGAGGAGGAAGAGGAGGAGGGGGAGGAGGAAGAGGAGGAAGAGGAGAAGGAGGAGGAGGAGGAGAAGGAGGAGAAGGAGGAAGAGGAGGAGGAGGAGAAGGAAGAGGAGGAGGAGGAGGAAGAAGAGGAGGAGGAAGAAGAGGAGGAGGAGGAGGATGGCAAGTGGCCGAGAACGGTCAATACTCGATTGCAAAATGACACTCCGTGACGGATAGACGACTTCGCTCTTTCGTCGTATATCAACATGACTCCCCTCTCTCCACCGTGCTTCCATACACAACTATATCTAGATTATGATAATATATATATATATAATTTTATGTATGTATAATTCTATGTATATAATATATGTTTATGCCTCTATATAATAGAGGCATAAACATAAACATATCTAGATCGCACGATTAGCCTATAATACATAATTATAGGCTATATAGCCTACGTGTGTGTATATCAATTCTATAGGGCCTATATGCGCATAAGCTTGCAAATGCCAACATAATATATATTTGCTTTAAACGAATGTACATGTAGGCCTGCTGTATATATGTTGCTATCCATAATTATGTCAGACCTACATTGTACACTTTTTCTTACAGGCCTATAGATATAAGCCAACGTAATATAGCCTACGTTGGTGTGTTTTAAATGAATGTTTTCATCAATACGTAGAGGTAGGCCTACACGTCGTCGTCATGTAAATATTAGTCGGCTTACATGAGCCTATATGTTTTAGATAAGCAGATGTAAGAATTATATATGGCCTATATAAGTTTATGCATAAGCTAAATGAACATTTTCGCTTGTGTATGTGCGCGCGTGTGTTCATGCATAATGCAGGTAATTTTTTATATTATTGTCGCAATGGTAATCTAATTCAATCCAATCTACTGCCTTAATTATTGTAAGGCATACTGGGTCGTTATCAAAAATGCATAAAGCATAATGCTGAAACAGCTGAGTCGATGGTTGAGCGGTATTTCTGTTAGGCCTACGAGTCAACGTAATGTTATCATCATCATCATCATCATCATCATCATCATCATCATCATCATCATCATCATCATCATCATCATCATCGTCATCGTCATCGTCGTCGTCGTCGTCATCATCATCATCAACATCATCATCATCATCATTATTAGGCTATTATTGTTAAACTGTCATTTATAGCGCGCCTAAACAAAAAGAACCTTGCAGAAAAGCGCGTAACAGGAAAGTTTAGGCCTAATCATAATAATTCTTGAACAAAAAAATAAATTCTTAGGGTTATTTTTGAAGGCGATAAAGTTGACGATTTGTGAATAATGTCCGGCAGTTTGTTCCATTCAGCTAGTGCAAATTAATGCACGATTTCTAACTTTTCAAAGTGATCGTGTGATATCAAAGTCAGTTTGAAATGAAGATCGTAGTCCTTGCAAACGCCAAACGGGTTATTATATGGCGCAAACTCATGATATTGTCTAGGTTAGGTCCATTTTTCGAATTATAGGCCTACATAGCCTACCGTAACTGTTGACGCTTGCAAAATTCAGGTGCCAAACAAAACCCTCTGGACGATCATTAGAAGCAAGCAGTGTGACCACTCCTTGGGATTTATCCCAAGATCTTGAGAATTTGGGGATCGACTTGGGTTCTCAGGAATTTGCATAGCAATCTTGGGATTTTCTAAGGTCTTCAAACTAGTTTTTACTGTACTTTTCAACATTGGCAACGAATCAGATTAGAAAAAACTCGCTCAGTGGGTCTGTCTGAAAGACGTTCATTACTATTGTTAGCCTAGCCTACTTGGAGTTGTAAACATCGTAATTTGTTAATTCAATGTTATGCTCAGGTTTTTTTTCTTTGCCAGTTCTTAGCTAGGCATTTTTGTGAATAACTGTGATTGTTAAAACGCATTTCAACTTTTTCCTTTTAAGTAACTTGGGATTGTTTGCTACACTTTTGACCAATCTTGGAAGTTTTCTTGCCAGAGCTTGGATTTAAGAAAATGGAGAGTGGTCGCGCTGGAAGCAAGCTTCAGAAACAAGTAGCAACTACTGCAGCAAAACCAGTGACGTCATAAGTTTCTGTGTTGTGTGTTTGAGCGATTTTTCGCTGAAATATTATTTGCTGTGTTAATAATTTTGAGACGGATTTGAAGGCTGAAGTTTATTCGGCATATTTCTGCTGTGGAGGCTTAATATGGCTGAATATCTAGCTTCAATCTTTGGAACTGAGAAGGACAAGTACGTAATACTGTAACCGAAATTACTTAGAGTATGCTGGCGTATCCCACCACACTCGCTGCGATGGTGCAGGGTGTGTTCCATGGCTGTTCCGAGTTTGCTCTGGGTATTCTCCGATGCGCTCCAAACAACTAAAGAACATCGGGCGAATGCATTTTAGCCGTTCGATACATACTTGGACCATTTTCGGCAAACTTATAGTATCGGGGCTGAGGGATTATAGAGTAGATTTTGGCATTTTGCACGGTCGCCTGGCGTTTTCAGGTTTTCTAATGACGGCACTAACCCTGACCGACCCTCACGACGCCTAACCTGCCCTAGCTGACCCTCACGACGCCAGTAAACGTACACACTATATCCTTCAGCCCCGATACTATAAGCTTGTCACATTTTCTATGTGCTTACCCCACATGGTCGTGAAACACAATGAAAAATTATTTGATTTTACAGGTTCTATTTTGCTATAGCATTATAGGGTAATGCTTCAAATGAGTGCCCCAGTCGTGTAAGACACAGTTTGCCCATAGCTAAGGTTGTTAAAAAAATCGAGACATGGCTTTTTAACATTTTATAATCAGCAAGACTTTTCGTTTGGGGGCTTTAAGCCTTGAGCATGGCATGTAGGGTAGCAAGAGCTTATAGTGGGGCTGGGGGTTTGATTTATTTGGGGGCTTCAGTTTAAGCCCCCAAGCCCAATGCTAGTTACATCCCTGTTTATAATAAGTAAACAACTCTTGTAGTGCAATAGATTTTGCATCTGTACGAATTTCTTAATGGAAAGTTTATTTCAACTGTGTTTGCTTTCTCAGGGTCAACTGTTCATTTTTCTTCAAAATCGGAGCATGTCGACACGGCGAAAGATGTTCCCGCCTGCACAACAAGCCGACGTTTAGTCAGACGATTCTCATGCAGAATCTTTACCTGAATCCACAGAACATTGCGCAGACGGCTGACAAATCGCAAAGTAGGTCAAATCGTAAAGTAGGTCAAATCGTAAAGTAGGTCTAATTACAAAGTAGGTCATATCGTAAAGTTGGTCAAATTGTAAGGTAGGTCAAATCGTAAAGTAGGTCAATGCGCAAAGTAGGTTCTTGAGCGGGCATTGTGTAATTGTGATTGCAATCTCAAATTTTTATATAGCACCTGAAGAGTTCCTGATCGGACCAGTTAGAATCATGATCGTACAGCATGGTTTTCAAAAGCTTTTGGTCAAGAGGTATAGTGAGACCAAGGAGTGCTTGTTGTAGGATGTTTTGTAGTTTAAAATGTATATATGACCAATTTTGACTGTTATATTTAAAGTTAAGGATTTTTATCACTTTTTGTGTATGTCCTATAGTGAAAGTCTTTGTGCAGTTTGGATCAAATGTAAAATTAGGAATAAAATCTTAACTTTGTTCTCTGGAGACGACTCACAAAGTTTTTTCCGTTTATCGTGGTACGTACTGTAAAACGGCAGTCTGAAATGTTGTTAACACTTTAACGACGAGCTGCATGTATTCCCAGTCTCTTTAGCCCATCGTCGTTAAAAGGTTAAATAATACTAGTATCTTTCCAATACAGTACTTATTTACAAACATTGTTAAAGTGGTAAAGAGCGGGTCCCTGCACAGCAGCGACAGTCTCGAGGTGTGATTTAGATGATGCTGTTGACCTGTGCAGACGTGTTTGCACCAGAGATGGGTAACTAATCGATTAGATTCTTATTAATCGATTAGCTATTAGATGAACAACTTATTCTAATTCTGATAGCTTTTATCTGTCACCCAATCCTAATTCTAATTGATTAGCAATTTTAACTAATACCACAATGTAGATTTTTGAAATTTGTTGCAGTTTAACTGCTCAATTAAACTGTCAGTGCAACCAAAGTCTAGTGGAAAACAAAATTAAAATAAAATCTATTGAGAGTTGCAGCTTCATGAAATCGTATGCTGACAAGGAAAACCATGCCAGCTGGAGAGACTACAGTACTTAACTTGCAACATAGCTTGGGGCGCATTCAATGAAAATTTGACAAATTCATGTTCAAATAAATTTATATGAATTATCGAATTGAATTACATTGCCGTACTAATTCTCATTTTCTAATCGATTAGCTACAAGGTTATTCTAATTCTGCAACTTTTTCAAATTTCAGTAGCTAATTTAGTTGATCGATTGCCGTAATAGTCGTAGGCAGATCTGTATGTGCTGCGCTGTCTTTGGCTGTCGGTGTCATCTCTTTATTTACGTTCGTCTTGGTCGTTCTGTTGCAGAGCTTTTGCAAAATTGTTGGGCTGTATCACTTTTTAGTAACTATGACAGATGAAGAGGTCCAACAACACTACGACGAATTCTTCGAGGAGATATTCCTCGAGCTTGAAGACAAGGTATTGCCAACTGATTTTCTTAAATTCCAATCGTGTCCCAGAATCACTTTAATTTCACGCCAAATGACCATCACGAATTGACAGACATGGTTGTCTGTCCATTTGTGCACTGAGGTCTGTTATCTAGTGATTGCTCTTTGGTGCTCACTTGGAGCTTTGTGAACAGACATCTTGCACTGATCCAGGACAGTTTATTTGCACACATTTGTCTAGCATCTTAGTTTCAGATTAACGAGCTTACATAATTTGTAATAAGTTGTTGTGTTCGACCATCTTATGGCTACCTTGGCAGTTGACATCACCCTCCTCCTTTCTCCAGGCTTGGGACTGGCACTACAGCTAGTGGTGGAGTTATAATAAATAGACTGGTGGTTTGTACTCTCAGAGAAATGGCAAGAAAATTCATTCCACTTGGTCACAGTGACAGCACAGTGTGTAAAAGCATTACCACAAAAAGCTGTACATGTTTTCTTAAAATTGTGCTATATAAATTTTGTTCTATTGCATTGTCTTGAGTTGCACGTTGTCATGGTTGTGTCCGTTGTAGTATGGCAAGATCGAGGAAATGAACGTCTGTGACAACCTGGGCGATCATCTGGTTGGCAACGTCTACGTCAAGGTAATGTCGAGGAATTTCTTGATTACGAGGCAGTCGAGGCACTTGAGCTTCATACAAATACTAACGACATCTGATGTTGATTATCTTCACAGTGCTTGCCAGTGTTTCATCCACAGTGCAGTGTAGCAGTGTGTTCTGTGCCCGTGTGGTACTCCGTGCTCTCAGAATTTACCCTTGGCTATTAGAAGGATTGTTGACATTGACTTCTATTTCACGCTATTGATTAACGCATTGTGTGTTGTGCCTGGCAAATATAGCGACAATGTTATGTGATATTGACATATGATAATGTCATGAAAGTAAGTAAGTAAGTATATTCTTTATTAAACCAATTGCATATCTGCACTCTGGTCTACATATGTTTTAATAACAATCAACTTTCAATATGAGTACAACATTCTAGCTAAATTTTTTGATATTGTTTATTTGGTGCCATATTTATAATGCTAAGAATTGTTTTAGAATTCTGTAGATTAGAGGAACACTTTCTGAACTATTTAAAAGGTCTCTAGGTTTCGTTTAAACTTACAGAGAACTTCTGAATTTTGCAGGTCTAGGTCGCGCTCTGCTCCACCTGCACGTCGCATTCGTAGGCGCGATTGTCAGAATCGCTGTGGAGGTCATTAGGTTTAGGTTAGATTATTTCCATGATTTATGCCGTTACATTACAACTGTTATGAATGTTTGCAGTTTGAAAGTGAGGAGAACGCGGAACGAGCCGTGCGAGAGTTGAACGACCGATGGTTCAATGGACGTCCGGTCAACGCAGAGTTGTCGCCTGTCACTGACTTTCGTGAAGCGTGCTGCAGACAGTACGAGATGGGGTGCGTGCCGTTTAATAATTATAACAATGATGATTATTATGGTAATAATAGTTTGTTGATTCAAGTAATAACAGTGTCGTCATTGCCTTTTGCTCTGGCCGACTTTGACAAATTCTAGTCAGTGCAGAACATTTGTTGTTCTCTACAGAATTAACAAAAGGTCTGAGGGATCACATTTGTTATTCTCTGTACATTTTGTTAGGTCCGAGTGATCAGTTCTACCTTGGATAAAATAACAATAACAGTAAATGTAATTGTACAATTTATAACCTCCGTAGCTAAGTTTAGACTGCAAAGAGGGCTGTACATGAACCAAGAGATTAATTTAGCAGTCCAAAGATGTTTAGCCAATGCCTGATGTTAATCCGATTACTGCTCGTGATTACCTACCATGCCTTCCATTACCTCTGATTAGATTAAATCAATGATTTACATTATGCACATTTATTTACGTTAACGCTTTAACGTGGAGAATCTCCTAAAAGCGACTGGGAAACCAATACAACTTGTTGTTAAAGTGTTATGGCTGATGAATGTTTTGCATGTTTTTGTTATTGTAGAGAGTGTACGCGAGGTGGTTTCTGTAACTTTATGCATCTGAAGCCGATTTCGCGTGAACTGAGACGTGAACTCTATGGCAAGAACAAGAAGAAGTTAGTCATTCCAGACACTTTTCATTTTGAATTTATATACGTACAAGAGGTTTACTCTGAGACGGTGCAGAAAACTCGAGCAGCATGATTAATGGTGTAGTTATTTGCTTTAATTATTTTATGATTTATTTATTGTATTTTAGTTATTAATTTTATTATTTATTGTAGTTATTAATTTAAATCGTTGCTACTAACACTGCTACTACCATTACACCTATAACCATTACTGCTACTGAACCTGTATTTTTTTTATAGTTGTACCTCTCTTCAGCTGTATCTATCTAAATTGTTATCTGTGGCTCTTTGTCTATTTTTTTATCTTTGTTTACTTGTATTTGGCATCAATAGTTATTACTGATTTTCGTATTATAACTGGTATCATAAGTTTATTATTATAATTATGATATTGTTTATTTGATGTATATGCGTAAGGTGCCGTCTTTATAATGCCGAGACTTGTCGTAGAACTCTGTAGATTAGAAGAATGCTTTCTGAATTATGTTAAAGGTCTGGGTTTTGTTGATACCTACACAGAACTTCTGTATCTTGCAGGTCAAGGTCGCGCTCTCCCAAGCCTGAACGGCGCAGTCGCAGCCGTAGTCGCGAACGTCAGAATCACCGAAGTCGCGACAAGCGAAGGTCTCGTAGTCGCGACCGAGTCGGCCGTTTCTGATCGGATTCCTTTCAACGTTGGCTCATTGCAGCTGAAAGTGGATTTCACTCGGCATGATTTAGACTTTTCGAGATCAAACAAAGCAAGAAGCGATCTCCGTTAAGGAACGGTTTTTTGTCCTGAGAGCAGATTTTTCGTGCGTGTAACAGGATCGGCGTTAGGTGTCGCCACAGTTAGCTTAGTGGTTTTATTTTAAAGAACTTTGAAAAAAACTGAAGGAACTTTAAGAAATACTGAAAGAACTTTGCAATCTTCTTTTCGTTTGGTACTGTGTGGAGTCTTTTTCGTTGGTTCTGTAGCCCGCTGTTTTGATGGTTCATGAGTTGGTCTGTTGATCAAGAAATAGAGGGTTTGTTCGGGAGCAATGGAATGATATCATAATTTTTGTTGACCTGAAAGATTGAATTGATCAGTGTTGGTACTGTTAAGATGGTATTTTGGCTGTGGTGTTGCTGATGCGTGCTTGTATTGAATGTATGGATGTTGGTTTTATTTGTATGTAGGTACTTAAGTAGTTCCTATCAATTACATCTCAATTAATAATTGTAATAATTAATTTACAGATTGCCATTTTTCAAAGGAAACTCCTCATAGGTGCTCCTGACTTGATAACAAAAAACCATGATCAAACAAACCTGGTAATGGACAAGTTCAATGAAAGCAAGTTTAAAAGTAGAAATGTGGAAGACAAATTTCGGGGATTTAAGTTGATAAATTTAGGGGGACTATATACACACCACTTGATGCTTCGTACTGAAAGAGTGAAGAGAGGTAAATTGTGCACTAGTTGTCATCATGCAATACAATACAAATGTAGGCCCCTATTTGCTATTGCCTTTTCCAAAGTTCAAAAGTGCACACACGATCATATGACAGAACATCGATGGCACTGAGCAATTGTGAATGAAGGACTCGCTCAAGGTCCTTTCACATGAACTACTTCAAGAGAGGCTCGAAGGTGCGGTGTAGGGGTATGTTCGGTGCCTTGCAGCCGGAGGGTTGCGAGGTTCGAATCCACCTCAAGCTGAGCGAAATGTCAGGGACCCTGGGCAAGTCCTTCACTCGCAATTGCTCATGCGCGTGAAACTCCGATTCAGTGTCCGTGCTGTAGTCAGGGGCGCCTCTGAGTAGAAATCTTGAAGGGGCGCTATAACAAGTGCTCATACATACATACATACATACAGGCTTAGCACTCTAACTACAGAGTATTAAAACTAACAGAATAAAACTGATTATTAATTTTTATTAATAATAAGGAAATTCAACGTGAAGCCAGGATGACATTTATTACTAAAGACAACAGTTTGAACTGTATATATATGCACAGCAACATTCACGTGGCCGCCATGTTGAAATACGTCACCGTGACGTCATGAAAATTAATATCGACGTCGGATAAATATCGGCGGCACAACACAAGCACCAGGTTACACGAACATCAATGTATAATACACAGTAGTAGTAGCCTGTGGAACACGAGAAAACTCCGTTTACAGTGATCTTTACAACAATAACGTTTACCAGTTATATAATTATATTATCGTTAAATGTTACACCCTGCCTGGCGTCGACTTTACAAGAGTCGTTGGCTAGAACGAGGATTAAAGACAACGAACACCAAATGTAAAACTTTTAACAAACACACTTTCCATGTAGGCCTATATTTCTACGTAACAAGTATTTTACTCGGTTGATAAGTGATAACACTCGAGCGGGTCCTATTTTCTTAGGTTTTACGTCTTCAGAAATCTTGGTGGGCCTTAGATTGGTTGTTAAGTATTATATTTATTGGAAGTGTTGCTCAGAGCAAGCCTCAGTGAAACGACACGGAATGTTCAGGATCAGAAAAAGCATATGTCAGTTCTGTAGATTGGTTTAATTTAACTGAACATTTATGCGGCACCCTCAAATTACCAACAGTACATGTAGCCTACTTGGTCAGCATGAAAAACCAGTTAAACAAAAGCAGTTAAACTATGCATTGGCTGCTTTCTGCACATAGCTCTCCGAGTTCAAAGGTTATCTCTTTTTGGACAAATGCACAAGAAGTAGGAATCACAAAAAGATTACGGGGCTAATAAGCACACGAAATCGCCAAGCCAATTTATGGATGTAGGCTATGTATCTGGGCTTTCATACAGCTCATTTTTGAAAAACCCTCAAAAGTGCAATCCAGTAAAGGTCGTCTATATCCTGATGTCAGCTTGCCCAAATACCAAACAACATCCACAGGAACTGTCTTACAGTTTCGACAATCTGAGACGGCAAGTCTAGAACAAAAGACAATTTCAATGGAATGCATTATCACTACCTCAGAATCAGATCTACACAACAAGCGCTTTAAATAAACAAACAAAACTAAGTAAAATAAGAAAATCTACATTCTTCCTAGACTGTTTACAGCACTGCGAGAACGTCAAGTTACGAGATGTCGTTATAAGCGGTACCCAGACGCGTTGAAAAATTAACGAACGAGCACAAAAGAAAACTATCACACACCGTAGCATAACAGAATCTGGAAAAGTCGTCGGTATAATATGTACAGAAGAAGGTCACGAAATCAGTAAAAAGTACGGAATCGTATACAAATAGCGACGTAACTAAGGCAACCGTTGTCTGCACCTGCATACAAAATAAAAAAAATACTGATGCAATTATTGTTACATCAAACACAGTGAAGACACACACACAGCTCAACAACAACACGCCACGATGAACAATTAAGTGAGAAGAGAATTGATATATATAATATATATAATAATATATTATATATATATATATATCTATATAATAAAGGCATATATATATAATGCAGTATATTTGACACATAACGTATGATCACTAGTGGTTCCAGTGTTCAAACATCGCATGGCTACTACAAGGGCCGTTAACGTCGCCCTCCTCCTTTTTCCAGACTTAGGACTGGCACTACTTGAGACACAGAAAAAGTATATATATATATATAATTTTATATATTAAAAACCTTAAGCATCAGATTACTTAAACAAACTAAACACTACCCAATCCTCTGTTAATCGTAAGATTCTTGCTCTGTACACCAACGAACTGGAAAAAATCTACCAACACACTTCTCGCTTCAACGCCGAGCTACTGAAAATTTTCCACGTGGGAGTGACACTGGTCAGCAAAACATGTTACAGTTTCCCGCCATCACATTTAAAAATCGTCACCGAGGACAACGAGCTAGAACATCCACACACACTTCAAGTGGAACCCGGATGCGACGTAGACACACAGTGCGAACCACAATGACAAAAAAGCCACACAACTGTTAGCACGTCAACTATACAGTCAGCGGTAGTAAGCAATAAGACAGCTATGAACATACGCCCACGGAAAACATCACACCCGAGTTGCAACTGGGACGCACTTTGACTACCACAGCACATCAATGGTAGGCCTACTCAATTGTTGAAGACAACATATACCCCAGTTGCCAAGAAGTGATATTTTTACAATGAATCCCTCTTTGAACCAGCGCGTAAAATAACTCAGAAATGTCAAATGCACACTCATCCGCAAACAATCAAGTTAAACTTCTAAATAAAACTTCTAAGTAAACTTTCAGGTATTAGAATTTAAATCGTGTCTAGTTGATTTGAGTGAATCTTTCAGAAATTCATACTACGCACTGCACGCTCAAGACAATGTCAACTGCGCGCTTGACAATGTGAACTGCACACTTCAGACAGTGTCAACTGTACAGTCGACAATGTCACACTGTTTTGTCGGAAAACACACTTCTCTGGGCCCAATGTTGGCCCACTTTATCTTCAATAGGCCTGTCGTCGGATTAAACGCTTAGATGCTTACACAAATGAATGCATTTCGCCATTATCTGCGCTATTGATCTACACTTTTAATTATCACGATGTCCGATTTACAAAGAAATAATAAACAAAAGCCTTTGTTGTAATAACAAACAATTTGCCAACTGAATTCGACCGCGGTGCAATTCCGTGTGCTATTATTTCCTGATGAGATCAAAGAGACCGTCGCTATGGTAACTAAAAGCAATAATTACGTCATATACCGATGACACCACAATCAAAGCTGTCCACTGCTACAAATGAACAATTATATAGCGTCTTTTGAACATTTATTTAACGTATTTTAGGCAAGTGTATGGTTTCATGTTGGTCCATGCAGTTGAGTTGCAGTGTAGCTTTCTATACGGCAACATCTCTGCAGCAAATGTTGCAACGGATGGAATCAAAAAGCAAGATACCGATACTCAATAAAGCTAAAAATTACACACATGAAAGTTTACAGCAGATAATAATGTGGCCAGAACGCCCATACACACAAATTGTGTAATAAAGATGCACAGTCTGTAAGATCGACCACAAGACATTGGATAATCTGAACGAGGTGTTGGTTAGTACACCACTATGATCATACACTTACAACGTAATTCTTCTAGAAGAAAATTCTCAATGCAACTGAAAGACAGGACCACAGAGACTGCGCCCATCACCAGAAAACTTGTGCATGCAACATTCTAGCCACAATAGTACCTGCAGGAACTAGTCGTTACATTTTTAAGTTCCTAAAATGTGCCTAATTATCGCCGCTGTATCAACATGCTCTGAGAAAAAGCTACACAACCAAAATCAATCATCGTAATAAAACAGGTGCTCCAATTTGTTCACAAAAATTTAATGCCAGGTATTCTTCTGTAACATGATGCAATTTGCATCAGCCACAAACGCTATAGAAGTTACTAGCTAACATTAGCCTACTATTTTTAGTCCCGAGGTACACTTGATACTTCAGGAATTCACACATTTTCCGGAGAATGCAACAATTCTACTGCCACTACTATTAGCAAACCCAGAAAAAGCTATCCCTAAGTTTTGTATTCCACAGGGATAAGATGTACCTCGGGGAAAAGATAATCAAGCTTGTTAGTAAATATTCTTGTGCTCATTATCAATAGTAAAACACACACGATTTCACACAGACAGAAATGTACATGAGAAAAAACAAACGTTCATTTTTAAAAAGGGAGAATATGTGTGGTCAGAAATTTGCATCTGACTTCCTCCTAGGCCCAGCTTGAAACCCAGTTTTATGACAAAGAATATCTTCGTAACAGCACTCCAGAAAGATTTTAAGATAAGGGCTATATAAATACAGCATAGTTGCCTTATAACACACTTGAAGATAATGAAGAATTCTAGATCATATGCGCAGGAGTGCAAATTCCAGATTTGGATCCGATTTAAATTGGTGATGAGTTCAATGTGATTATAGGTGTACGGATGTTCCTGTTTGTACAGTCACTCTCAAGTACTGTTATTAGTGTTAAAATGTCCAGGCCAGCTCAAAGAGGAACTCATTTAATTGTTTGAAACTGGGCTACGGCACTCCTAGTGGGAAAGTAGAAGTGAACCAAAACAGAACCCTACAGAGAATCTGTTTACATGAAAAGGCTCGCAGAGAGCTAACTACGATACCCACACGGAAGAAAGAACCGGCTGTACACTCTCCACGGCCACTGATCAAAATTTTAGTGTCTACTTAAAGCCACTGACTACGGCAACTGACCAAGCAAAGCGACCGAGACAGAGACGGACGTCGCACACATACAGTTCTAGGGGAAACAACTGTGTCGTCCGAAAATAATAAAGTCAGGCGACCCAAAGAGAGAACGGGAAAGCAGTTAGTGTTAACGAGGAGGAGAAAATCTTAAAACGCTTTCGACACGCACTCGCCATTCAGCGTGTCCATTCAACGTCCAGCAGCCACCCATTCGGCATCAACAAACACAACGTGGTCAAGGGTTGGTGGTCATCCGGACGATGACCGCTAGTTGTCGTAGACTTCGCAGGGGTCATCGTCGACCGGTGAGTTCGGTTCTGTGCTCAGACTCTCATCCGAAGAGTACTGGTTCATCTTGTTCTTTCGCACCTCGCAGACGCGACGATCCTGCGCGCAAGACAGCCATAGATGGGTAACTAATCGATAAGATTCTAATCGATTAATTATCTAATCGATGAGACACACAGCTAACTCTAATTCTAATCGATTACGTACAAGATTTTGCTAATTCTAATTCTCAACGATTAACACTTTCACTAACCAATTAGACATTTTTAGGCAAACAGCTAATTCTGATCAATTAGCACAAGATTTTCCTAATTCTAATTCTAATTGATTAGCAAATTTTAGCAGCTAATTCTAATTCTAATCGATTGGCAATTTAAGTAATCAATTATATATTTTTAGACAAACAGCTAATTCTAATTCTAATCAATTCTAAGCTAACGAAGATTTTGCCTAATTCTAATTCTAATCGATTAGCAAATTTCAGCACCTAATTCTAATTCTAATCGATTGGCAATTTAAAAACGTGTCCATCTCTGAGGACAGCGTGACTAAACTGACATGGATGTAATCGTAATCAACTACAAGTCAGTGTCTAGTGTAATGTAAATCTCGAAATTGCTCAGCGACACACGAAAGACACGTCATATGGGTTTCATACAGTCCACTATATCATATGTTTCAGAGCGCGGTTAACCGTGTAGGGACCTTGAGCAAGTCCTTCACTCCTGTTGATCTATCGTTTGATCGAGTATGTGCCAGTAGTGAGTCCTAAAAAATGAAGTGGGGGAATGGATATTGAAGTAAGCAAAAAGTGCCATCTTGCAAGAATTATGCCTGGTGTGGGGGAACGGCGTCGGAACCTACACCACTGGTGTGTGCAAGGAGGGCAATATCAAACACAGCTCTGTTGTATTGTATCAATTACAGTCGCATTGTATTGCAATGTACGATGTTGATGTTGGGTAGCAATTTGTAAGTAAGTAACAAAGTGAATATCAGTTACGAAACAGAATTGATCTTCTAACCGCATTTTGGTCTACTGGGCTCAAAGTATTGCAATAATCTAAATTAGCCAGTCTATCTTATTCAAGTCTTATAGATCATCCTAGTTTGTACACATGGTCGGGACTGACTAAACAGTATTGATCTTCTTCCTGTTCTTGTTCTATTATGCTGATTTGTATTGCTCTATTGTTCTATTGTGTTAACTTGCATTTTCTATTGTGTTGTCTTGGAATATTCCATTGCATTGTTCTGTTGTTCACTTACATGTTCCTTCAGTCGTTCCATCAGATTACTCAGGTGTTCTTCGCGGTTCTTTAGGCTGATCTCCATCTTCTGAATGATCTTCTCCTCCGTATCTTTGCTGAACTTGTTGCTCGACTCAATCACGTCATCGACGTGCTTCTGCTGTTAACAGCAAACGTTATACACTGGTGACTCTGTCTTTCTGTCTCTCTGTCTTTCTGTCTCTCTGTCTTTCTGTCTCTGTCTACTCTCTGTCTGTCTGTCTCTGTCGATGTCTCGCTCTCTCTGTGTCTTCGCTCAATCTCTCTCGCTCTCCTCTTCGGTCCTCTCCTCTCCGGTCCTCTCCTCTCCACTCCCTCTCCTCTTCTCTTCTCTTCTCTTCTCTTCTCTTCTCTCTCTCTCTCTGCTCTGCTCTCTCTCCTCTCCTCTCCTCTATACCTCTCCTCTCCTCTCCTCTCCTCTCCTCTCCTCTCCTCTCCTCTCCTCAACCTCTCCGAACTCCCTCTCCTCTCCTCTCCATCTCTCTCCTCCTCTCCTCTCCTCTCCTCAGATCTTCCTCTCCTCTTGCTCTTTGAACGGCGCTATATAAATAGTTCGATTACATTTACAATCTCCCCTCCTCTCCTCTGAACCTCTCTCAGCTCTCCTCTCCCTCTCCTCTCCTCTCCCTCTCCTCTCAGCTCTGGCTCGAAATCTCCTCTCCTCATACTCTCTGAGTCTCTCTGCCTCTCTCTCTTCTTTCTCTGTCTCTCTCTGTCTCTCCTCCCATCTGCTCTGCCTCTGTTCTGCTCTTCTCTCCATTCCTCGGAGATATCCTCTCCTCTCTGTAGGCCCTGTCCACCCCATATGGACATATACGTTATAATATATATGATATATATCTTGCACTTTTCGTTATCTGAGCAACATTTACTAACTGATAAATGTTCAGTTCTTGACATTTAGCATCATGTATGCTAACACAGATATTTGTTTTGCTCTTTTAACGGCGCTATATAAATAGTTCAATAGCATTTACAATTACAGATAACATTGAACAGCTTCAGCAATCACTTGGGTACGTGTTGATACCCTTTCCTATCAGCGTTGCCCGAAATGATACTCAATCATATCACCGAGTTTTGCCACTCGTGTTATTACTGCCACGCACATCACTCTTCACTCTAGTTGCCACTCCTATCGATTGATTTCCAACCCTCGGAGTGGTTGGAAGATGGCCTGTTGTTGGACGCCCTCGCCACCCCACATGAACAAGAACGTTGGAAGCTGACCTCAGCCCACTGAACTTTGGGTTGCACTCAGCCTGGAGAGGAGTAGCCTATCGAATATAAACGACTGGTCGCGGGTCGTGGAAAGGGTAACGCTTCGGAGAGGAGGAAGAGGAGCATGCCATAGACGATAATAGTGACTTATAGGGCATTTTTTGCCGATTTCCGAATCCGGATATTAACCGGATATTTGGCCTGCTTTTCGACCGAATCCGGATTCCATCCGATTCCTCTCTTCTTATGGTTCTCTGCCTTTCTAGGCAGGTTCGTACGTCCAAAGGCGCAATTCGTCACGTTGTCTGGCTCTCTCCTTCAACTTGTCGTAGTCCTTCTCCATCATCCAGTCCAATAACATCATATTTTCCATCCCATTACTGGACAATATTTATTTTCATTTGCAAAGATATAAAATTAAAGACGTAATTCAAACGATGGTTAATTTATGCACTGAACAATTGAAAATAAATTAACATCTGAAACTGCGTGGCTTAAGAAAAAAGCCCGACTGTCCGCCATTTTGTTGATGCGTCGAGTCACTGTTTCATTATTTTACACGGACTTTGAATTATAAAGAATAAAGATTACTGCAGGAGGTCGCGAAAACAGTTTCTATTTTTTGTATTATTGAAAGAAGAAATTGTACTTGGATCGGTAGACCTGGGATGCGCCGATTCCGATTAATAGGTTTAAGGCAAAATCCGGCCGAACCGATTTCCGGATCGACATTCGGCCCTACACTAGATTCTAGACTGACTTCTATCGAAGAGTAATAGGGAGTTTCGATTGTACTTACGTGCTGACGGATGCGGTCCTGGAGAGAGGTCAGCTGGGCCTCTCTCTTCTCTCCGGCGGTTTCCAGTTTACGTTCGATGCGTTCCTTCAGGTCACTGCGAGACTGGTTCCCCATCTTACGAACCTCTTCAACGTGCATAGCCTGCACATCAACGAATCTGACTTAATAATTATGTCTGTGTCTGTGTGTCTGTCTGTATTATGTACGCATTTATGTGTGTATGGATGAATGTATGTATTTAGGTATGTAAGTATGTGAATTGTGTGTGTCCGTGTATTTTTGTGCGTTATTTAAAGGTGTTACACAAATGCATGGCTAAATGGCTAGTCGTATGTCGAGCTTACAGTCTGGCTAAGTGGCTAAATGTCTTCCTAAGAGTCTTCCTAAATGTCTGGCTAAATATTCTAAAGTCTGGCTGAATGTCCGGCTAAATGTCTAATTATAACCGGCTAAAATGGCTGAATATCTGGCTAAATGTCTTGTTAAATGTGTGGCAGAATGGTTGAAAGTTTTTAGCGAATGACAAAATATCTGGCTAAATGGGTAAATGTCTGTCCATAATGGCTTAAGGACTGGTTAAATTGTTGGCTAAGTTTCTGCTAAATGATTGGCTACGTTTTTGGACACATGACTGGCTAAGTCTCTGGCTAATGACTGGCTAAGTCTCTGGCTAAGTTACTGTTTGAGTCTATGGCTAAATGACTGGCTAAATATCTCGCTAAATGACTGACTAAGTCTCTGGCTAAATGACTGACTAAGTCTCTGGCTAAATGACTGACTAAGCCTCTGTTATTAAATGGCTAAATGACCGTGCTTATACTGAAAGGGGTTAAACGTTGCTCACGTGCTCCTTGAGTCGTTCCTGGAGAGCCTTGATCTGGAGCACTTTGTTCTCCTGTGACATCTCCATCTTTTCTGCCAGCTTCCTCTCCACCTCTCTCGAAAACGACTGGTTCAGCTCCTGGATGCGGAGGTTCGCCTCCTGGACTCTCTCCTTGTCCTTCAGTATGGACGTAAGTCTCTGGACTTCCATCGACTGTTGACGAAAGTATACAATACCAGACCACATCTCACATACAGTCGTATCTTATCTAAGTTAATCTACATCAATCTCATCAAAGAAATCTAAATTAATCCTATTTCAATTGGGACTCTTAACGATTAAAATCTTTTTAATAGTTAAATATTTAAAAATTAACGATTAACTAATAGTTAATTGTGATTAAATGTAGGCCTATATTCCCCAATAAGTAATGACAAATGCAAAATTAACATTGTTCATTGTTTATCTTTTAATAGTATTATTAATATTTATTGCTAGTTAGTAGGCCTAGTTACTTAGTAGTCATTTGTTCATATGAGCAATGTGCTTTGTTGTCTTGTTGACACCTTATTGAATAGGCCTGTGGCAAGCGGTCTTCGATTAAACGTTAAAAATAAATTTAATCGTTAAAATTAATTAACGATTAATCGATTAATTAATCGTTAACTTGTGCAACCCTAAATTATTTTAAATTAATATAATCTAATCCAAATAAATCCGACTAAAGAGGAGAACCATTGATGCCTACCAGTCTCCTCTCTTCCGCATCCTTCAGTTTCTTCTCGATGACTTCCTGTGAGATCTCTTTGTACGATGCATACTCCTTCAACATCGGCGCAGTATCAATGACGGCCGGCTTTAGAATGACGTCAAACGCCAGACCACCGCTCTTCCTCTTTGAACTATCTGTAGAGTCACATGGGAAAACAAGGTCCAAGGATTCAGTGCACGAATCATGTACACGCAACCATTCCCCAGTGAATCGGTGCACGAATTAAGTAGTCGCACCCATTTTCCAATGATTCAGTACGTAAGTACATTCCCGAATGAATGAATTGTGACCTGCTCTGGAAAAAGGAGGCAGAAGTCGCCAATGATAAAACTGAAGAAATTAGCTAAAACACAAATCAGGTGTAAATTTTTCACCTATATCAATAAATAGGATCTTATATTATACGGACAAAATATTATTTTAATATTATTTCACCTATTTCATGACAAATTTACACCTAAACTTTGGGATCTATCTAGGGTTTGTGTTAAGAGATAATAAACTTTGAATGCTTTTTTTGAGTAGAAAAAATTATAAAATTCATCTCTCTGGAACCCATCAAGATAGATTAATAATTTTGTCGGACAAAAGCCTCCTTTTGCCAGAGCAAGTCACAATTCATCCACTTCTCTAATGATTCAGTACATGGACTAAGTGTACTTAGCCATTGCTTCACTAATGGAACAAACTCCCGCCTGTGCTACGACAAATATCCGATCCATCCTATGAACTCACCAAAACCTCACCTCTTGCTATCTCTCCACAGGTCTTCCACTCAAAACTGAAAACACTGCTTTTTCACAAATCTTATCCCGATTCCTTCTCCTCCCTTCACCTCCTCGCCATTTCAACTCTACAGGCATCATCCACCTTAGCCGTCTGACTGTCTGCCTGTCTGACTCTCTGGATTTTGACCCCCTGCCTATCGATTATGTTTTGGTTAAGCGCCTGTGAATAAGCTGGTTCCCGCGACTTCGCTTTTGTGGGCGCTGTAGAAATATCGAGTTTACGATTACGATTACGATTATGCAGTACACAAAACTCAGCTATAATGAGTTCAATGAATGTACACTGTCTGTGGGAAGATAAAACAAGACGGCAAGGGAGAGTACTGGCCACCGACCCTCATATGCCAAGGCTAAGAAAATGAAGGCGCTAACACTTCACACCCGTGACTATACCTTACCTTATGAGCGCATGAACCACGATTCCGATGACTCAGTTGACGAATAAATAAATAAATACACGTCGAATTAAGCTGTAATTAGCAACTTCCAGTGTACATAATTATGACGGCGAGTGGCCAGTTCTCCCCCTCACCGTCTCATCTTCCCGCCGACAGTGTACAGTCAGTGTACTCATTATAGCTGAGTTAATAATAATAATAATAATAATAATAATAATAATAATAATAATAATAATAATAATAATAATAATAATAATAATAATAATAATAATAATAATAATAATAATAATAATAATAATAATAATAACTTTTCTTTATTGAAGCGCCTGACAAACGCACTGCGCTGTACATTTGCATGTTATGCAATTGAAACAACAAATGACAGAAGACATAAATCTTAACTACTAACAGAACAGACAGCCTGCAATACACGGCGCTAATAGTAGCCTACAAAGCATGTCCGCCTTACGGGACTCGAACTCGGTACCTCTCGCTCTCTATGCCAGTATTTATCCAATGCGCTATCGGGCTAGGGGTTTGAACCGCGACCGCTCGGTTGACCGTCCAGCACACTAACCTCTAGACCACAGTGCACCCCACAGTAAGCCATTTTCACCAACACCGAGGTCAACATGGCTTATTCAGGAGCTGCAGTGGAGCAACCAAGTTTACGATCACAGCTTTACTGGGGCCCAAGGTCAATGTTTCCCTCCATTGCACGGGGCTTAACCCAACAGGAAGTCGTAGGCAGTAAAGAGAATCGTGACTTGCATCTGTTTATATCAGACATAAAATATCTGGACACGGAAACATTATTGTCTTCTGCGCTATTCCTGGAGTGCCGGAGTTTATTGCAAAACGCAATCATACTTATATGTAGATGTACTACACGATAAATGCGTACCATAAAATGTAATTATGTATATGCTACCTGCGGTAATATGCATAACAAATCAGTTATTAATATTATATGAGAGGATCTTAATAGACTCTGTAATTGTTATGCAAGAGTGAGTATTATGCAACAATGAGTGACAAGTGACAATGAGTGTTGTGTAACAATGGGTGGCATGTAACAACGAGACGGTTACTGTGTAGCAACCTTGAGCAAGTCCTTCACTCACAAATAACATCGACTGAAGCTCGGTCATTTTATAGCGACGCTTATTAAACGCGTAATAAAAATATCTATTCGTATGACGAGTATAGAAAGTAGCATAAATAGGTTGGCTAACATTGGCGATACGTACACTACCTCGGCTATCGTGAATAAGCTGCATGGTGCTTTGCGCTTAGCTTTAGAGGACCTGTAGCCCCCTCAGCCTTCCACTCCCTTGTGCAGGTGAAAATTAGTGAGCGCCTGTGTGTTCAATAAGATCATAAAATTTGCATCGTCATAATTATTTCAATGTTAGTTACTGCGGTTATGTCAGTGAGCTTGCCATCTTCAGCTTTCGACGGGAATCCGTTGGTTGGTTCCACGTGTGTGCGTGGACTCGCCACTGGGACTCTTCCAGCTTACTGTGCATTGTTTTGGTAACTAATGTAATAACATTCGTTCGTAAAGACACTTAAACATCATATAGGCTAGCACAGAGAGCGCCTCTGATTAGATACCTTGAAGGGGCGCTATATAAATGTTCAATTAGGCCTACATTACAATTACAATAAACACGGTTACTATCATTAGCAGCGCTATATAAATGTGTAGTTTACGATTACGCTTACCTTTCCACGTCACGACGATGTCACACTTCTGTGGGTCCGTCAGCGATTTTCCATCGTTCGGAACAGATGTCTCCTTCACGCAGAGGTAGAAACTCAACCACTTGCAGACTAAGACACAGAAAGAGAAAACGTCAAGACTCAACAGATAACTCAAAAATACAATAGGGCCTACGAATAAATTGTGACGCCAGATGTCAAAACCCGTCACATATCAGTTTCTGACCTTTTTATTCAGTTATAATATTCTACAATTAATTTGCTTCAAAATACTTTTACAGAATAAAATTATCTTTTTTCTAACTGAAGTTATGCTAGTTTGATTCTTTCATTAGTATAGAGTGAGAAAATCGAATTACAATTTTCGGAATATTCGTGACATCAATGTCCTCAGCACCCATTACTTTATTGAGCTGCAGTAACCAGGGCAATAGAGGGCTATATTCTGTATCAAATAAAGCAAACGGCATGAAAATCGGATTACTACTTTGCAAATTACGGCAAATTCATTGGCAACTGCTGAATTGAAGAATATTTCATATTTGTGACCAACTCGCCTATTTCAGCTTCTAGCTCAGTATCTAGGAAGCGACAAGCGACGGGTTTTGAGCCCTGGCGTCACAATTGGTCGCCTGATAAATGACCTCCAATTCTGGATCGTTTGTCGAGTTGAAGGGCAAGTGATAGTCTAGTGGTTAGGGCGCTGGACAGTCAACCGAGAGGTCGTGGGTTCAAATCCCTGCCAGGGAAGCAATTTGGTTAGCGATTTCTTCTCCACATGTCATCGTGACTTGTGCCTCAGCTCAGCTATAATGAGTGCACTGACCGCACACTGTCTGTTGGAAGATCAGTCGACGAGGGAGAGGACTAGCCATTGCCCTCAAGAAAACGAAGCCGCTAACACTTCATACCCGTGACCTACATTAATATATACTGTACTGTACCTTACCGTACCTTACGTCCTTTCTTGACCTTACTTGACCTTACTTGACCTTACTTGACCTTACTTGGCCAGGTCTTCGCGTAGGCGTTTAATCAATTGGCCCTCATGACCTTGCTCTCACATAATCGCATAATTATGTGCTGCTATTCAGTCTGCTCTGGTTTCCAATCCTCTTCACGTTTCACATGCAACACAAGAGTAATAGTAACCGAGTGAGCAACTATAGCGCCTCAACAACCTTGCACAAACATCGGTGTGACATTAACCCTTTAACGATGAGCATGTACTAAAATGTATGGGAAACCAATGCAGCTCGTCGTTAAAGGGTTAACTTAATAGGTCACAGCTTTCGCAAGGTTGCCACTCAGCTCAAACGTTAGTTTTCCTTGACACGAAAGTGATCCGAACACCTGCGTAGTTTGCTACCGGTATTGTGTATTCACGCTAAGATCTCGAGACCGCTGTAAACACCGGTCTTTATACCGCTGCATAATGGAATGCATTAGCGTCGCCACGGGGGGGCAAGGGGGGCAGCTGCCCCCAACCCTGGTCAGACTGGGTCCTGGGATTCGTGCAAATCCGGTGAGTTTTTTTAGGGGGGGTACCCTATGTGGTGTGTGGTTTGACATTTTACATTGAAGGTCCTCTTCTCCTCTTCCAAAGTTTGTTTTCTTTTCAAAGACTAATCACTAATCAACAGGTGACGGATTGTGCTTTACACTAAATATACAGAAGAATAGGGAAAAGTCCAATGTTGTTTATCTCTCCTATTCGCAGTGATGAGTCATGATGGGGTGACCTATTTACACCAGTCACACAACCGCATTCCAACAGGATGTCCAAGACAACATGTGGAAATTATTAGTATGCCTGCCTCTTTGAGCGACATCTTCGCCCGCCAATTCTCGCTCAACGGGTGCACGCAAAAGCAGGCATCAGTGTGTGCGTGTGTGCGTGTGTGTGTGTGTGTGTGTGTGTGTGTGTGTGTGTGTGTGTGTGTGTGTGTGTGTGTGTGGCGTGTGTGTGGATATAATACTTGTTGTGAAATAGATACATTATATATACAGAGACAAAACATAGCAAACTGATTCACACTATCTTGGTTTTAAGACAAGGGAACAAAAATATCTATGAATTATACTCCCTCGCCCGCCAATCCTCGAGAGCAGTGGGAGGCCTTCCCGCGCATTCCCACCCATGCACTTTAACCCCGAGTACAGTCGATCGTTTAAAGCAGTCGGCGTTCTGTTTCTATTGTCGATTGTTCACCAGTAAAACTGCATCAGCACTGCTTGGCTTCCCGATTCGGTAGTTGAATCCTTCTTGCTTGGTTTGTATACCATTTGTAAACTATGTCTGCTAATTGTGTCTGGTCAGCAAACTGTTTACCCTAAGGCTTGTGGCGTTCTTGGATATTGAATGTGTTTTCTAGTTTTTATATTAATTTCAATTTATAAATGTCGGGTTTGCTAATATTATCTGTTACAGTAGTCAAACTCAAATACGGTTCAAACTACATCTTAAACCTCAGGGTAGCACGGTCCTTGCACGGGGACCTTAAAATGGTGTGGCGTCCATTCGAACGGGCGAGCTGTGATGAAGGATGTAAGCCAATCAATTCATTGAAAAAATTTAATGAGCAGGGTCGAGGCCGTATACGGTATACGGTCACTAGGCTATATGAAAACGCGAACATTTAACATTTAGCTACGAGTCATAGTTGGCTCCTATCAGCGCTTAAATAACAGAACAATTTTGTTCCTATGACAGCTTAAAATGCCACCATTACAGTATGGAAATTTAAAAAATTTAAAGTGGGAGGGGCACATCCCCCTCCCAAGAACCCTGCTCGGCGCTCCGCGCCTCAGCGATCGTCCTTCGGACGCTCATTTCTCTGTCCTCCTATGCCTTGCCCCCCAACCTTTAGCTCTGGCGACGCCACTGATGGAATGAACTCTCCGCGTTCGCACCGTATTATGAGTACTGGTTTTATAGAAATATGGGAGCCAGGTGCTTGCCGAGACAGCTTGGCACCTCACTGGCTCTCCTGGTTCGACCAATACGGGTATACTGACCAGGTACTGACTCGAATGATCGGCTATTGTGGAATTGATTGGAACAAGCGTCGGTTAATAATATAGCGGTCTCTTTGATGCCACAGCTGTGATATGCGCTAAGAAAATTTATTGGGTCACATTACATTACAGCAGTTCATGGGCGTTAGATAATTATGGGATCCGTATGGGCTCTACACGGGTCCAACTTGGACAGATGGGTCCTGTATGTGGGCTCCACGCTGGCGGAGATGTGACTATTCCATTACATTAGGCCAGGGTCCGATTTGTCAAAAAAGAAGCAGGGGGGTCGAGAACAATCGCGGATCCAGGAAATCTTTGTGTGGGCCCTGTGGGGCAAGGTTTTTTTAGAGGCACCACATTCCACGGTTAAAATGGCAATTAACTTTAAATGATGGCATATTTGAAATAATGCCATAATTATGCACAGTAGGCTAGTTAATGTAGTAGACCACTAGTATGTACTATCCTACACAAAATCGTTTGAAAGTGGCGTTTATTTGTGATGGTGGGGTGGATCGCACCCCACCATCAATCAAGTAATTTTTGATTATTTTCAATCTGCTCAAAGTTCTTTCTGCAGTGGCCGACGTAACAGGAAGAGTGAGATATATTTTATAAAGTATACTAATAGATTAATTAGGGCAGTGATTCCCAACCCTTTTCAGAGCATGGCACCCTTAGCCTACTAACGGCAGATCAGCGGTACCTTTGACCTTAATTTCAACTATTTGTCTTCAAGTTGGTTCTTTATTTTACTGATAAGAAACGTTTCGTGTATCAAACATGCAGGTGCCAGGTTGCGACTATTTCTACACTACTTTCAGGTTTAAAAAATAATCATAGGCCTATATGTTAGTAGTGATAAATTTTAAAACTTTCACACTAGAAAGCTGCACAAATGTTATGATTCTACCTTTCTGACATCCAACCATGAGCAGATTCACGGGGCCCTTTGGTTGGGAAGCACTGGATTAGGGAGTCATTATCACTTGTCTGAGACAGTTCCAATGCAAGTGATTTGATCAGTGGCGTGGCTAGGTATTTTGGCGCCCGTGGCGAATAACGGCAAGCTCTCCCAATAGAAATTTCGAATTTTAGCGAAACACAGAGTTAGTCGAACGCTATATTGAACATTATTCTATTATATGAATATGTGGCTCTTACCAGACTCAAAACGTTTCTATCCTTGATAAGTCTGCAAAGTCTTTGAGAACTTCAGCAAAATTACTAGGCTGATGAAACTGCTGTGGCATGATTGGATTCAATGTCTTGTTCATCTTAAATTGCTGAGCAATCAGTACGTGCCCCTCAAAATATCTGCATTTACTCCATAGAACTTGCTGCAACTGCTGCTCGTTTCTCCGACAATTTCTTAGACCTAGCTCCGTTCAGTTTATGTCGTTTAATTTTCGATAAAGGCAAGCGATACCGTAAGCATACAGTTTTACGAACAACAAATAGGCCTACAAATAAAATTGGAATTTCGAACACACAACGTAGGCTACAGATATTCCACGACTTATGACTCTGCCGTCTCAGACTCACTGCCCTGGGAAAGCTCAACCATGGCCCGCTGGATATATCAATATCCAGAGGGTCATGGGTCAGCAGGGCGACTGAAGCGTGGACCCCAGCTCTTATACCCGGGGTCCACTCCTAAAGCATGGACCTCTAGTATAAGGGAACCTCTGGGAAACCTGATCCTTTGGGCGGCCCGAAAACTATAACCAGCGTAGAAATCTTGTTGTTGACAGACAACTTTCTTCCTTAATCCAAAAGCAGATGGTGATGTGACACGCATAATATATCAAACTGCAAGACAAAGAGATAAGAGACAGAGGAAAAGGAGGAAAGTGGTCGAGTAGGGAGAAGAAACATTACTAGCTACTAGCCCACTAAAGACAACGGTGACCATTATATATGTATATATGTATATAATTATATGTATATATATATATATATCGGTGCGTGGGCTTTCAGAGAGAGTAGGGGAGTAGCAGAGAGGGAGGCAGAAGCTAGGCTGGCCTAGCTTCTGCTTGGTCATAATGGAGTCGTTTGGTGTAGGACTGTGGGTAATGACTGTGGGTAATGACTTTGAGGGGGTCAAGCCGACCCCCTCGGGGGTCGGCCAAAGGCTAGAAGCAAGGGGGTCAAAACGAAGAAGCAAGGGGGTCCAACCCCCGGCAAATCGGACCCTGCATTTAATATATTGAAACTTCGGGTTGAACGTTCTTGTGGAGAAAAATCGCGTTGCATTTACAATAAAAATCTATAATTAACGGTTAATTGGTGATTTTTGAGTCACTCTAATAGCTTCATAGTGTCTCCCCGGTTTGAACCAATACTCCGTCCCCAGATTCTGACCTGGCACAGAAACTGAAAAAAATTATGCTCTTGACAACTTGATTTTATATAGAGCCAGTATAGGCCTTACATAAGGTTGTCTCCGTGACGTGGCTTTAGTGTGGTGCTGAGAAATTTTCTGAGATTTACATTCAAACTGGTTAGTGCTCATTTATTTATTAAATTCGATTTATTTAATCTGCTCTAAACGTATTTCTGCTAATACAGTCGACGAATTTATCCAAAAATGAAATTTCTGAGCAGAAAATTTCAAGTGTCTTTGGCAGAATCAACAACATTAGCGTTCCGATTTCAACAAGCATTTTAATTAACATTTTAATTAACTATCTATTGGTACAGCTAAAGTCTTTGAAAGTAACTTTGCGCATCGATGTACCTTTGATTAGTCGTTAATTAGTTGCCCATGTAAATCTAATCACTAGGCCGAATCTATTTTGTTATGATCGATTTCCGATAATGTAGGCCTGTTTACTTGTTCTGTAGGCCTACATTATAATACACGCGCGCTAGTCGGAGGAACATAAGGCTACCTAGTTACTTACTTGCTTACATACACACATACATACTTAAGTACTTGCTGCCGTAACTGACATCCTAATTTAAAAAAATTAAAGATAAACTTACCGACGGCCATTTTGTATATTCAACAGGCAAGAGCCAAAAAGCCAAGGCACACACGTCTGGAAAAGAAAAGAAAACCAGTTTAACACAACTCATTATATCGTAGGGACTCTGGCTTAACAAAAAAGGATTAGAGTCGGTTACATGTAGATTAGCTCTTAAATGTCTTCTATACGTCTAAACTTAGGCCTTGTCTTGCTCATTCTGTTTGTCCACTGTATAGCCAGTCTGCTGAATTTTTCAGCAACCCATCAGTTTTTTTATAGGACTTCAAAAACATCATCATCTGTGGCATAGGCCTATTCCTCTTTGGAGATCTTCCCTTTCCAGGACAAGCAACCACCCGTCTCTGTTCTGGGCTCGACTCCAGGTCGTACGCACCCAAAGTTCAGTTGGCGCAGGTCAGCTCCCAACGTTCCAATCCATGTGTGGCGAAGGCGTCCATCAGGCCTCTTTCCACCTCTCGGAGTGCCGGAAATCATAAAAATATATAATTCAATAAAGTTTCTAATTAACGATTAATCGGTGCCTTTGTGAGTCACCCTTACTGCTCCACGCCTTCATGGCGTGATCTTGGACACTTTCGCAGCGCTCGATGTGTCCTCCTACTTGGTCGAGTCTCATCGCTTGAATCATCGCCATCACTGGACCGTTCATCGTGGAACTAACTCTATGTTTAAGATTGTGTAGGCCTACTACAATTTCGTCAGAAATGACCATCAATTTCTTGATGTCTTATGCATTGTTATAACTATAGGCGCTGAAGAAGCTACTAGATTAGAAGAGGAGGAGGAGGAGGAGAAGGACGAGGAAGAGGAGGACGAGGAAGACGACGAGGAAGAGGAGGAAGAGGAGGAGGAGGAAGAGGAGAAGGAGGAGGAGTCCCCAAAGCTAGACCTGAGGCAGCCATTTTCTTAGCTTCGGCGTATGAGAGTGGGTGACCAGTCCTCTCCCTCGCCGTCTCATCTTCCCACCGAGAGTGTACGGTCAGTGTACTCATTAGCTAGGGGCGCACGCGGCGGTGGAGAAGAAATCTCTACACAAATTTCTGCCGTGGCGGAGGTTTGAACCCCCGACCTCTCTACTGACAGTCCATTACGCTAACCACTGGACTATCGTACACCCCATATATTAGAACCGACTGTAAAAACAAAATACTCAACCAGAAGCCAAAGTCTTAACGCAAGAATCTGCTGAGGTTTAAAGCTCTACAGTAGATGCACACTATATATGTCTTCGGAGTGCTACCTTTGGGAGTCGTTTGAAGCACGACTCCGCAACGACGTTGCATTTGAGTTTGCGACCTAAAACTGATATAAATTGACCCATCCCTGGGGAAGACGTATATATAAACACGCATAAAAACCGGCTTTGGGCATATAAATTCACCAGGGAATGGTTAAGAATTCAAGTCCCAGTGGCGCTACATCAGGAACTGCGTGACAGTGATGCACGCTAAAAGGAGGTTCAGAGGTAAATTAGATTTACGAGAAAACGGAATTTCAGAAAGAGATTCGTGTCCAACGTCTCTAACTTATTCTCCGACTTGCCAGATTTCGACCTGGTTCTCTAAGTCTTCTTTTCTGATAATTATACATACATACATACATACATACATACATACATACATACATACATACATACATACATACATACATACATACATACATACATACATATTTCCTTAAGGGTGTAGCTATCCATGGACATGATACTAGAGCATCCTGTAAATATCGAACCCCAGGGGCACGAACCAGGACTAAGCAGTTTTCAATCAAATGCTCAGGTCCACCACTTTGGGATTCTCTTCCTCCAAATTTAATAAATAGCCTATATTACACATGGCTCAATTTAAAGCTCAATTGAAACATTATCTCTTGAAGATATAAAAAGAATAGATGACTCAATAGATTGTACCTTAGTGAAGATTGTTTATAATGTACAACTTTGAACATTATAATCTGTTTTGTTTTGATTTTGTTTGTTTGTTTGTTTGTTTTACATGTAAATCTTGTACTGCAATTTTTGTTATTTAGTTGTTTGGCTATGATTTAGCCCTAAAATTGTTATTTAAGTTGAATTTTCTATAATTGCATGATCATTAAAAATCGTCTTGCCATCAGTAAATGTAATATGGAAAAGGGGCAGCCCTGCAATAGCGGATTATTTTATCCTTTAGGGCTGTCCTGTTGACGGCATCAACAGATTAACATTTTTTTTAAATGACTGATTGTTAATTAATTGTGCTGTTGTTGATTCAATAAACGGCTGATCAATACATACATCATACATACATACACATACATACATACATACATACATACATACATACATACATACAGGCATACATACATACATACATACATACATACATACATACATACATACATACATACATACATACATACATACATACATACATACATACATACATAGTTGGTACGCGGTCAACAGTTTTTTATTTGTTTCAATTATCTACTTTTTTTAAAAGAAAATCCTAGACTTGGTGAATGAAGCTATGGTCACTAAGCAACATCATTGACCTCAGTGCTTCGTCCACCTGATCTTTGTCTTTCTCCGCAGCCTGCAGAGCTTGTACTTGGCAGTGATTCATCACCTGGTCCATCCCACCCATTCATCGATTGACGTGATTTTCATAAAAGGCTGATGACTGTGTGCACCTCTTAACCTCTAGTGACCGCTGGCAGTAAACAGCAGAACGTCGCCACTGCTCGTACTCTGGCAGTGCCAGTGTGGGGGTTACGATTACACTGTGCTTTTGGTCACTGTAGCTACAAGTGGTGCACCTAAGTCATTGTTAGTATGCTGTGATTATCTATAATCTAACTATTAGTAGTACCGGTAGTTTCAGTTTAACGACGCTGTGTGATAAAAAAGATCGTTAGCGTCGGCCTCCTCCTTCATCCAGGCTTGGGACTGTGTTAGTTATGGCTCTAGCCAAAGAGTTCTGAACAGCCAAAGAGCCCTGAACTACGCAGCTTCAGAATATTTCACTCATTTAACTTACCAGTAAGAAACGAGTTAGAAACCAGAGCATTTGCCAGAGATATCCTGTAGCAGACAAGGGCACATAACGCCTAATTCTGAGTATGTCACGAATGAACATCTATGATGACTTACAAATATTGTTTACATGGCCAGTGAGCAACATGGTAGAATTGCAAAATTACACATAAATTACGAGCAACCTCTGCCAGCTCAACAGTTGAGTCACCCAGTTTCGAAGACTTAAGCCGATCAAATTTTATAGCTGCTATGGAGTACCCAGTAGCAAATTTAGTCTTTGATGGGTTAAAGAAAGTTTGTTGGCCGTCATCCGAGACTGCACCTTATCAGACTTCAAAGACAGCAGACTACCATATTGTTCCTCTGAATCACTGAGTGGCGCTTTGTAAATGTTCGAATACAATTAGCCTACAATGTTCCATTGTCTCAGTGTTTAAATATAGAATAAAAGCATCCAACATGCTTTCCAATAGGCCTACTACTGATGAAGCCAGTGTGATTCTCGTTAACGATAACTATAACGAAAATGGTCGCTAACGAAAATAAAATGATTTCGTTAACGACAACTATAACTATAACGAAAATAACAGTAACGAAATTTCATCTTTATTTTCGTTAATACAAAAAATAGAAATAGGAAGCGCAATAGTCAATATTATCGATTTTTTTATTATGCAATTTTCAGTTACTTTGGAAAGTCGTGTATTTATGAAGCTGGATGCACCCATGCTTCAAAGGCTTTCAAAGCTCTGAACAAATTGTGAAGCAGCGTGTTAATACGCGCAATTTTGCTTATAGTCTTAATTATTGTAACTAAGTAGTAACTAAAATTAACTAAAATAAAAATCCCTTAACTGTAACTATAACTATAACTAAAAAATAAATACTAACTATAACTATAACTATAACTAAAATGAAAAACCATTAACTATAACTGTAACTATAACTAAAGTAAAATCTGTAAGGAGAATCACACTGGATAAAGCATTATTTAAATGCGAAAAAACTGACATAGAAAATGGTTTTGTCAGCTATAACATCATGACTCTAGTCTTCATTATTTCGGCAGTGCTGTTATATGCACTAAACGAGCGATCACCTGTACATAATGTATGATGCCTCAGTCTATAAAATACAATAGGGATGATTGATTGACTAATTATTTGATTAGCTGCTTGAAATGATTAGTCAATAATTCATCTGGATGTTTCTAACACTGGTCAGCGATAGGCTATTTATGCAACAGAAAGATAAATATAAATAGTCACTAAATAAGATTAAAATGATTGGTCATTTAAAATGCGGTTCGCAATCGGCATTCCAATAAAGGACATTCTATCTAAATTATATTGTTTTGATGAGATCAGACCAGCATGGGCGCCGCAGACATTTTGCAGGAGGTGGTAAAACACAATGGTCACAGTTACATTTTTTAGCAAGAGCTTGATAAATGCAAAACATGAAATTCTGAATAAGGGTATTTTTCATGGAGGATTTTAAATGTAAAATTTGAAAATTTTAAACAATATCCAAACAAAATCAGTACTTTGTACTTTGGTGAAAGTTTTCCATGAAAAGTTTTTAGAACAGTTAAAAAGCGAGAGTCATTTCAAAAGAAATTACAGTCGTCTGCAGTCTCTGCCGAACTCGTCTACCACTTTTTCTGCTCTGTTGGCATTGATTTTTTCTCGGTATACTCTGAGCATGAATAATCCAGATGTATGTATGTATGTATGTATGTATATGGCCATTTACATAGCGCCTTACAAGAAACTCACGAAGGCGCTAAACTGTCATCTGCCATGGTTGCTCTTAGCCATGTTTTCACACGATGCATTGTACTGAAAGACCTCTCAATTGTACACGTAGTCGCAGGTAATGTTAAGAGGATGACAATTGTTTCGTGAATAGCAGGGTAAAATTCAGTAGGTGAAAGCATGTCAAGAAAGTGGCTGTTAGTGTCTTGCGTGTCGTGGGGTCCATAGTGTAGTGGTAACATCAGTGGCGTGCAGAGCAGTAGGTAGCGGGATCGCATCCAGAACCCTCCCAAAGGTCCACTCAGCCTATCATTCACGAGATGGCGCGTTGGTAAAATGAGATTTAGGACGTGATGGGCGCCATGCATGGCTGCCGTATACAGTTAAAGTTAAAGTCGACTCCTGTAATAACTTGTGATCATCCGTTCATACTGATTTGTAATCATCCTGCATTGTGTCAGTTTGAATTTGGAAAACGAAAATTATTATTATAATTATTATTATTATTATTATTATTAGTTGGCGATGAAGACCAAAAAGTCAAAACAAGTCTATTTTGTATGTTTCATGGATAGAAGACATATTTTTTTAATTCTTATTTAAAGTTAAATTTCTCAGTTTCTTTCACTTTGTGTATCATTAGTATGATCATTAGTGCTTTAATGTGAAGAAATTTGTTAAACACCAAAAAGTAGTACCCTATAGTTAAAAAATATGTGTCAATTTTCCAGAGGGGACAAGTGCCCCCTCTAGCCCCTATGTGCGGGTGCACATGCAGACCAGACTACATCTAAGCTTAGTGTACAAGCAATGTTAAATGAATGCACTATGAATATTTGCATTTCGATGCTTTAACCGTTATGATTTGACAGTAATTAGCAAAATTTGCAACAGATAGCCTAGATATCGGTGTTATCTGCTAAACCAAACTAAACAGAACATCTAAATTTAAGTAACTAAACCTAATTACATGTAAATGAGCAGCGTTCTGTCTGCTCCTATTCATTGATTAAACGAAAATACGACACGATTTTTTCTTCAGTTCCCTGTGCTTTGGCGGTTTCAAAAGTCCAATGGGGCCACTCCTCTCGATGCTCTACTTCCTCCTTCAGGCCTTTAATCTACCCATCAACCACCGTCCAGTCATTCAGCATCGGCCAAGGTCTTCCTTTCATTCTCCATCTTTCCATTCTTCCCTCCATAACAATTCACAGTAGGTAATCCCACAGTAGGTAATCCCCTCACAGTATGTAACCGATCCACTCCCTCTATCCCCCTCTTATACAGTAGCCATACGAGCCGTTCCTCTTCCACCTTAAACAGCCCCTTAGTGGTGATATACAAGTCGTAATAGCAGATCCGACTGCATCAATACCCCAACAGACCGGTGACGCACATAAAGCCAGGATGTCCAATAACAACACAGACAGCCACAGCTCTCCCTCCCTCTGCCCGATACGTAAAATACATTAAGAAAACGCAAGATTCTGAAATAGCAATAGCATATAAAATGCATACGCAAAAAATACTTTATTATAGAAAAAGCTTTTGATGAAAGCTTTCATCAAATTGGATGCATTATACGACATACAATAACCTGAAAACGACCGAAAAACGTCGCAATCTGTTTCTCAAATACAAACGAATGCGTTATCCTAGCGCAAAATCTGCAGCAGTAACTCTCGTAACGGCTTCAAACCATTGAAACTCATGCATTTAATAATAGATCGAGATAAAACCGAATTCAAACCCGTACAGGAACAATTCCAGGCGTTTTCCAGCGACCACACACACACTCCGAGGCAGCAGCTTCCCTTCTCTTTCCACCGAGTCGTCTCCAGCCGTCGACTTACGCGTATCGCATGATGCCAGACTACTCGCCGACGATCGAGAGAGGCTACCGGTGGCGGCGTCGGCGTCGGGTGGCACTGCCACCGCCAGCCGCCGCCGCTGCATGAATCATTTCGAGTCCGTCTGCGCATTACTCACCAGGGAAGCCTCCCCAGTCTGCCGCACGGCTCGGTATTGATCCGGCCGGCGATGGAGCCGCCGCTGCCGGCCAGATGCGGGTCCGTCTGTCCTTCTGTCTGGGCCGTTAATGTTATGTCCAGCGCTCCTAACGTCCGCCGTTTCACCGGCGTCCTGTACGTGGTGGTGGTGGCAGACTGTGCGCGGCCGATCTGAGGTCATTGATTTGTAATAAAAAATTGGCGCACATATATTGTGCTACAACGAGACGAGGCAAGTGCTATAGGGCTACATCTGTGTATATAAAAGTGACCGGAGTGATAAAGAAAACCTCAATTTGATCAGTTCAACTGGCCTAAAGACCTGAATTGCGATCGATGGAATCCAGGAGAATAATTTGTTTCTATTCTACTTTCATGTGTACAACTGCATCAGTCTGTTTGATTTCCGTATGCGCACGTAGCCTACGCACTATAGGCCTAAATGTTCATAAAGATGTACATTTGCGCAGTCATATTACTAAATGAAATGTCGCTACATAAATGGGGCTTAGCCTACATGTTGGCTGAAACTGATACCGCACATAAAAAAGATGTATTCAAACTTCATTGTTTTACATTATGCGAGACGCCTGAACAGTGGGCAATATAATTAAGCCGCGTTGTGTCGCTATAGCCTGCATGGCTTCCACGCTTTTAGTTTCTCGTAAATTGAACTCTGCAGACTTTAAATAATAATATTGTTTCTCAACTTTTTTCTTTCGCCACCCTCCATTATTAACGTTCTTCAACATATCACGTGACCGCTGCCATTTTCGCCGATCCCAGGAGAGTACAGCAAATATTATCGGACTAATCAGGGTAATTTATCGTTTAAGCGTTTTAATTATTTTATATACGTGGCATTTTGATACCAATATCCAGGATAACTGTCGTCAATCCAACTTCTGTTTCCGCAGGTAATTTTTGATAAATCCAACTTCTATTTATGCCAAGAATTATTTTTCATCAATCCTTCTATTTACGCAAGAATTATGTAGCCTAGGTCAACATCAATCCAATTTCTATTTAATCTAAAGAATTATTGCATCCATCCAACTTCTATTCAAAAGCTTATTACCCTATATGGGCGAATAATAGGTGATAGTCTGACTTACTTACTTACCTAATTTCGAACGCTGAAACGATAACTTGCCTGATGGTTACAGAAATAAATGATTGATTGATTGATTGATTGATTGATTGATTGATTGATTGATTGATTGATTGATTGATTGATTGATTGATTGATTGATTGATTGATTGATTAGTCCAGGTCGTTTGATTAGTCCGATAATATTTACTGTACTCTCCTGGGATAGGCGTAAATGCTTTTGGGATAGGCGAAAATGCTGACCGCTAGTGCATTAATTGGTTGGTGCGTCACCAAGACGTCACACTTAACGTTTAACGCAGAGACATCGTGAATATTCATTTTGTCTGATTGACAGACTGGAAAATGACACTATTTCGATGCGTGAATTATGATAATTGGCAGACTATAATCTGCATGGGAAATAATCATTATTATTATTATTACGAACATTTTGAACGCGTGCAAAGTCACACAAAATGGGAATCTGTGGCGCAAATCATTAACACAGGGTTCTGCTCAGTAAATTGATTGATTGATTGATTGATTGATTGATTGATTGAATGGCTAAGTACGTTACTCACGTTAGACCAATAATCACAAATAGGTAAACACCTCGTTGAAACAATAGTATAGACTTTTAGCCTACTTTTCACTGTGACCATGTAAAGATAAGTCTATGTCCTTGAGGGCAGCTAAAAGACGCCGTTAAAGGCTGCGTACGGAATATTAATAGCCTACTTAGCTGCTGGATCAATATGCAGGACATTCATGGGCAGAATAATTGCATCTCACTTTTTCAACGAGTCAAAACATCCAAACTATCGCCGGTGATTAAGCTGGCCTCCCTGACGTGGATTTTGTGAGCGCCGAGAAATTTTCGAAGATTTACAGCACATTTACATTACATTATCGTCTGGACTCTGGAGTCAATGTAGACCTATCTCCGAGCGTTCGAGCTGCGTTCTAAAGCTAGCTTGCAAACGCTTCATGGAGTCGTACATGATCCATAAGGTGATGTAATGGTCTTTTTATTGTGTAATAATTATTAATAAAGAATACTTAATCAGGGAATCTTTCGACAAAAATCTTACTTAAATATCGAAATTTGATAAAATAAATAAACTGATTTGGCTAATTCACTTACTCACTTACTAACTCGGAGACAACTTCCTGTTAACCTCGTGCTGTATGTTTTCGAATGTTCAATGGATTAAAATCCATTTTTAAAGAAATAGTTTACAAAGCCTTGAAAATGAAAGGCAGGAATAAAATCGGAGGTACAGCCTGGACACTCTGGAGAGTTCGAAAGACTATTTTCCAGGTATTAATCGACTCATTGTAAGACTTAAGTTTAAATGACTCTGACAACAAACATCATGAATAGGTCTAGGCTGCGTTCAACCCTGCGACTCGACGTTTTTTCATAGTTCACCCTTTTAGGTGTCATTTGTAGGACAATACTATAGTTAGAACTATTGTTAATATCTGGCCTGTCGTGTTCATTTGTTCTGATTGTATAGATTTCTATATTAAAGTTACAGTTCGTAATTTACGGTGTGATCGTTGGTTCGCTTTCATGACGATAGTTATGGTGTTATGAATCCCCGAGGATGCTGTGACTGTGACTGTTTGTTTTTGCTGTGGATTTCGCAGTAGTGCAAATTCCGATCTGTCACACTTCCGGTGGGCTTTGCGGGCCGCAGCTCGGAATGATTCACCCTCTGATTAATCCCATACTTTGTATTAGTATTGCTCACGGGTGCAACGTTCTATTTGTACACCACTCTGGGAAATTCTTGTGACCTCTTCCATGGAAACCATACAGGATTCCAAGCAAAACAATGACCGGTCTAATTAATTAAATCATTCAATATTAATTTTGTTGAGGTAATAATTAGCTAAACTCTGAACTGTGATGACTTTTTTGTAGATGTGTCATGACCGTGGTTACATGGTCACCGAAAAGGAATTGCAAGAAACGCTGGATGAGTTTCTGTCGAAGTTTGCTGGGGAACGGTATGTACCAGTGCAGATAACTAATGCAGATACCCAGCACAGATAACCATTGAAGATAGCTAGCACAGATGATGAAGGTTGATAACCAGCATAGATAACCAATGATACTAACCAGCACAGATGACCAGTGTTGATAGCTAGCACAAATAGCCAATGCAGATGACAAGCACAAATTCATTCATTCATTCTGAGAATTTATACAGTGGCAGCGCCTCTTCAAGAGACCAGAGGTGCTGAAAATTGCACAGCTAACCAGCACAAATAGCCAATGCAGACTACCTGCACAAATAGCCAATGCAGATAATCAGTCCAGCTATCCACCGTGTTTTACGATGTCATTTAGATCAGAAGCTGAATTTGTTCATTGACTGTTTTTCCATTTGTTTCATTCTGCAGAGATTTCAATGATCAACTCACGATTCTACTCGAACATCAGTTTGACCCCAACAGTAAGACAACTCATTCTGAGTCAATTTTTAATAACTTTATGCGTAACAAATAATTATAATGAAAATCTAGATGTCGATGGTACTCGTTGTTGTAACAAGAGTCAAGGGTCGGTTTAAGTTTTCTACGCATATGTGCCTGTATTGATAATTTCCGTATTGTTCTGTAATGAAAGTGTTTCTCATTAGCCTAACAGATGCTAGAGCTACTATTATTTATTATTATTAAGCATTAATTTTATTAAGCGCCATTGTGTAATGACGAAGTAAGTCGATGGTGCTGAGCAATTGTGGGTGATGGACCTACTCTAGGTCCCTACACATTAACCGTCTCAATGGAGAAGGCTTAACCCTTTAACACTTTAAGTCAGCAGTTACAGCTAAAACAGGCGATCAGACCTTTCGGGTTGCTGGCCTGGAACAGCCTTCCTACACCTATTCAGGAAGCCGAAAGCATTTATGTTTTTAAAAAACGGTTAACACTGTACATGCTATGTAACTCTTAGCATTTGCGCTGACAGTTGACTGTAAAGCATCCTAGAAGTAGATTTCTACTGACGATGCTATAGAAATTGTCGTAATTACAATTAAAGTTACAAAAACTCAGAGAGTGCCTACTAAAAGTGACTGAGAAACCAATGCAGCTTATCGTTAAAGTGTTAATCCCACACACTCCGTGTTACAAGGTGAGTGCTGTGACCGATTGGTAGTGACCCTCAATTGGCTATCATGTCCTTGAGCTTTGAGAGATAACATGTATGTCTTTGTGAACTTGGTTTTGGTGCCTCGTCAGTTGATGCCTTGTGCATTGGGCACTGGTACTATTGAAATTGCGAATTTCATACCAATGTGCGAGTTGTTGACAATAACTTACCGTAAGTTCTAAATATCATACTGAACTGATATAATATCTTCTTTTTTGTTCAGTTAACATTTTCTCACCCATTAGATCAAATTCCAGGGACACTCAACGGTTAACTCGAGAGTTTTATTGAAATCAAGCAAAGTTAGACAAGATCTTCTTTAATATCTTCTTTTTACTTACATATTCAATTAATCTTTTGTTACCTTTTAGATCAACTCACCGTTTTCTTTCCCAAATCTTCCGAAATCGGACGTGGTGACGTTTTCCAGTTTAGCAAATCGATGCACGAGAAGAACATCTCGAAGGCAATAATCGTCGTCGATAAGTCGATCACACCTAGCGCCTTACAGGTCAGAGACAGTAGTTGTTACAGACACTTTTCTTTTGCAACGTTTAAGATTTTCTGGTGCACTACTGCTACAGGTATTGCTTGCACTGGAAATGAATTATGAATGCTAGCCACGAGTGTGATGGTGTATGAGGTAGAACCAACACCATTTGGATTGAAATAATTTAGAATGTTTTGCTACAACATGGCTTTAGGCTGACCGAATGTAAAGAGGCCCAAGGAAGGAAATTTTTGGAATGTAGCTATGCAAGACAGAGAAAGACAGGCAGACAGACAGACTGGCATACAGAGAGGAGAGAATGAGATTGGTAGATGATAGACAGATAGGTATGTAAAGACACAGAGAGGCATAGAGAGAGACAGAGAAACAGACAGAGAGTCAGTCATGTAGAAGCATAGAGAGAAATTACAGAGATTATTGTATTCACATGTGATCAGGAACACACTGAAACAGTCAAACAATTTGACGATAAATAGCATTGAATTTAATGTACTATAAAACACTTCTCATAGATTAGTTCTTTTGTGCATTTACTTTTATCCCGATGCTGCTTACTTTGTGTTCCTAACAGTTTATTCAAGTCCTTGCACCTCGAATGTTTATCGAAGTCTTCTACGAGAATGAGCTGCTAGTCAACATAACCGAACACAAGGTAGGTGCAATTTCATCAGAACTTGGGGCCCCGTACTTTTGACCCACTGAGATTCTTTCAGGTGTATTTAAGAGATGACTTGTGACATTTGAAGAATAACGTGACATGTTTGCACAATGATATCATGTTTTTCAGGATAAGAAATAATGAACTCCGCTATCCATACTTTAAGGCTTGCTAAACAAGTTCCACTGCAGGTTAGGAGGTCAGAACAGGTACCTGTGAAATGAATTGCTGTTGTCAAGCTTGTGCTTAAGCCACATGGTCCTTTGACTGCAGTAACATGCAGCTGGACCGTTGTGCTCATGAGGAATTTCTCCAGAAGTGTGAATACAAATGATTTACCTTTACCTGAGATGAGTTAACTTTACCTTCTAAGGAGATTATGTGAACGCTATTTAGCGTCAAATTATTTGACTTTGTTTGTTTCAGTGTGTTCCTGATCATTTCTTACTCACCCCCGAAGAAAAACAAGAGTTACTTGAAAAATAGTAGGTATTTGCATCTGGCACAAAGTTTCCACTCTTTTATACATTGTTGTTGTTAAGTGTGGGTGTTTAATATTTCAGCCTTTTTTACCAACACAGTGCTTTCTTATTACCGGCATTCTCTGCCCTATAATGCTAAGGGTACAAGTTTGGTCCCCAATATGGTAACTGTGTAGGACCATAAGCAAGTCCTTCACTTGCACTATCTTAGCACCATTTATTGGTGCTTGGCCATTAGATGGGGCAATTAATAAATGCTTAACAAGAATACGGGCTGTGTGGGGGTAGAGGGACGCACTCGTCTTCAGGCAACTATACGGCGACATGGTCCTTTGTCTGCAGTAACCGGAAGCTACCAAAGTTTCGAGCAACTTCTCCAGGAAAGCAGATACAACCTGATTTACCATTTACCTGACATGAGTTACACTTTACCTTCTAAGGAGATTATGTGAACGCTGCCCCAGAATCCACAATAGAATAATTGTAACTGTATCTGTTTGTTTCACGGATGTTCCTGCTCATTTTTTATATTTGAGGATCTTGTACACCAAGAATACTTGAAAAATAGTTGGTTTTTGCATCTGGCACATACTTACTTACTTACTTCTTAGTTTTTGATGTTGTACAGTGTGGGTGTTTTATATTGCATCACTTTTTGATGACAATACTTTCTTATAACCGTTTTCTATGCATTGTTGTACAGCGTGTACGTTAGTTTCACGTTCATAGAGATTACTTTCTTAATACTTTGTAGTTCTGATGATTACTTATGTTTCTGTGTTGACACAGCTCCGTGAAGGAACACCAGCTGAAGGGAATTCTGGTAACTGATCCGGTCTCGAGATACTACGGAGCGAAACGAGGACAGGTGAGTTCTGCGTTTTGATACGAATGAAGTTTGAATACGATGCGATATTGTTCAGCAACTTTGCGTGCAGTTGTTGAAAGCAGTGGGAGGGAGAAAGACATCTGGATAGGAGACTTCATTGTGTGGATAAAGAGCCTCCAGTTGGGTAAGTAAGTTCTGTAAACAGTAAGTATATCCTTTATTGAAAAACCAACTGCTAACCGCATTTTGGTAACAAAGATCATCAAATATAAAAATTAAGTATAAAGCATCCGTGTGACAAATGTTTTCTACGTAGAGAGTTTGCCTTAGGTATTATTCTATGTGGTTCTGGGCGTAGCGAGTTGAAAGCAGTTTGGGAGGGAGGCAGTAGTTGATGTACATCATGCAGGGGCTGATGATGGTAGAAAAGAGGTATCGTGTAAACAGATCTAATCTGGAAACTTCCATAGTACATTGAAAGTATTATTTTTTAATGTACAAGGTGGCAATCAGTCAATCTCTTCTAAATAAACCAATATCTCTTCATCATAATCCTTAGCACAGAGCAAGTTTAAAGAAGTGTGTTTTCAGACTGCGTGCCAAATGATCAAGTCTTTACACATTTTATATATACAAGATATTTGTCCTAAGACGATAAAGTTTAGTGAGCTCAGGCGGACGACTTAAAATCAGGCTGCATGCCCGCTCCTGCGGGCTGCAGTTTGGACAGCACGGCAATAGACTGCTGCACAGCCCAACTTTCATTCTATGCAAATTTGAATCTAGGCAACAGTTTAAAAACAATTTGAAAAGAAAAGTATAGCAGCGCCACCTGCCGATATGAAATGAGTCTCTTTTATATGATGACCTTCATAATAGCAGTGCCACATACTGAAGCGAAATGAGTATTTAGTGTTACAGAGGAGGTTCACTTCATATATGACTTCATGACATTTCTGTGATATATATGTATATTTTATAATTATATATTTATATACATGTAATGCGTGTGTGCTCGTGCATGCGTATAAGCATGGAGCACTGTTATTTAAGAATCTTAAAGCAAGAGAAGTGATTCATTGTGTTTTTAATCATAGGTGTTCCGGATTGTTCGGCCAAGTGAAACAGGTGGTCGGTATGTTGAATACAGAGTAGTTATTTAGTAAGTGTCTAACTTGTAATCTGTTGTTGCATTGTTTGTCATTTTAATCTGATATGTACAAAGTGCCACTTCAAGAATAAACTCATCAGTGGCGCTCCCAACCCGAACCAGTGAAATCACTGTCAAAATAATACAGACTTCAGGCGGGTGCGTACTTCTACGGCACAGTCTAGGAGTTTCGCTATTGTTGGTCCCAATAGATGGAACCAGTTACCTCAGTCCCTCAGGACTGACCTTTTTTCTGTTTCTTTTGACCAGTTCCGCAAGCACCTGAAAACCTCTCTTTACCAGTGAAGACACTGGCCCGGGTCGGGAGCGCCTCTGTTTTTGAGTGGCGCTATATAAATGATTGATTACGATTACTTGCAAAACTGTGGAAGGGACAAACTTGTCTAATGGATTATGATGATTATGATGTAACCTGAGCCACCATCTATTGATGCTGTATGCATTATGATAATGGTGGTATAGAAGTCATTAGCTTATCATGCCTCAGCCTTCCACTCCCTAGGGGCGACTGTAAAATGAGCAGTTTTAGGACAGATGGGCGCCTTGCAGGCTGCCATACAGTTAAATTCGACTCCCGTTAAACTTGTTATCATCTGTTACTACTGTATCATGTAATCTTACTGCGTACTTGTCAGTTTAGTAACTATATCATGTAATCTTACTGCATACTGGCCAGTTTGAATTAATAAATTATTATTATTATTATTAGATGCCACTCTCTTGTCATCTGAATGGCCTTCTCTATCTTCCCGTTCCATCTTCTATGAGCTGTAAATCCTCTGTATCCGACTATCCGCCTTCAGGGTCATCTTTAAAATCCTCGTCTTCATATTCCACATTCCTCCAAATCCTGTTTATCCGGCCTTCCTACGCCTCTTCCTTCAATTCCACCTTCTCCACACCTAGTTCTCTACCTTTGTGGCTTGAAGAAATGTTTTTGATTTATGTACATATTCATTCCACAGAATGAAAAGCCGAAGAAGCTGGTTGATTTACTCGAGGTTTACTTGTTTTTTTTAGGTGAAAGACCTCAACGTGGCTTAAATCATCCTCGAATCACCTGCCTGGTCTTTCTCCAGGCATGAGACCTTAAAGGAACGATAGGTATGCAGACTGCAGTCGTTTGGGGCAGGTGCAGTTGATTGACGACAGTTGTTAATATTTCATTACGGACTGGCAAAACCATCTCTTGTTCTTCTTCGACTCTGAAGAATGTGAAGAATGACTTTTTTAACTTGGTATTAGGCGTTTTTCTTAAAACAGTTTATGTCGTGTTAAATTACTGTTTTGGTCGTTGTGTGAGCCATTTAGGGGGTGTTTTACGGGTTCAAACTCCCCAAAATAATTTTCCGACATTTTTTTTATGTTTTATATGCAGAATGCAAAAAATTAACTTTGCGGCAATTGCGTGTAACATGGAGAGTATGGGTTCAAGCCTCGTCCAAGACAGTTACTGTGTAGGGACCTTGATCAAGTCCTTCACGAACAGTTGCTCTTCGCCATCCATGTTCTGGTCGTATGGTTGTGTGTGCACTTCTAAGTTTTGGAAGGAGGGCAACATCAAATTCAGTTGTGCACTATACTTGTGTGTATGTATGCATGCATGCATGTATGTACATAATTATGTTTGTTACAAAAAACGGCAGAAGTACAGTATTTACGGCATCACTGTTCTTTCTAATCCATGGACCCTTGTATATTTTGTAAAAAAATTTAAAATACATGACTTAATGAACTTTAAACATGTAAAAAATGATAGGAATAGCGAGAGGCAGCCATAGGTGTGACGTAATAGTGACTCCCACGTCTTGGCCTTGCTGGTAAATTGTGGGGCACATTAGCCTATTGGTTAGAGTGCTCGCCTTGTAATGCGGAGAGCACAGGTTTGAGTCTCAGGGAGCCTGAGACGGTTACTGTGTATGGACCTGTGCTATGGACCTTGAACAATGTAATTTATCACTAACAGTTGCTCAGTCTACTCAGAGGCGCTCCCATCGACTGATGCTTGGTCATTAGCAATAGTGGTGCAGGGTTAACAAATACATAATAATAAGGGAACATACCCCTAAAGGTTATGGTCAGTCCCTCTCCCTGGTTGCATTATCTTCTCATCAACAGTTTATACTTTATGTACATACATAGCCAAATTTCCTTGAGGGTACGAGTGAAAGAGAAGTCTTTGAATATCTTAATGTCCTTGCAGGAAGAATTAAACCCTGAGCTCTGGGTTAGTGGTCCAGCACACTAACATCTAGACTATCACCTGTCAGACTGAAATTAAATAATGGTATACAAAACGTATTGGCGCTGGTTAGGCTAGAGCGTTGTGGTGTGACCACTTGTGTGCTTCATACAAGAGTACAAGTACGGCTCGAAAATGCGCTATAGAACGATCTACAGACTGTACAATCACATTGCAGTTCAAGGTTGTTTCAACCACTCCTGGCAGATCTTCGGTAGTGATCGGAAATATTCGTCTGTGATCGGAAATCTTTGACTATAATCGGCCATTTTCGGCTATCGTCGGAAATTTTCGGCTCTTCTTCACAACTTCAACAGCACTTTGTTGTCAGTAGTTTCTTGAAGGCACGGCGAAATTCGATGTTGAAGATGGTGTAAATGACTGGATTGAGGAAACTGTTGATGTAGCCGAGCCAGACGAAAAACGAGAAGAGGATCGGGTCGATCTGGCAAACGAGGTTCTGTTCGAATAAGTCGTAGCGAATGCAAATGGCGTTGACTATGTTTATCGTGAAGAACGGAACCCAGCAGAAGAGAAAAACGCCTGAAAGTTGACCAGTTAGCGAACAAATATTTAGAAATATAAATTGGAAAAACAACCGTTGGTTTCTAAGTATAAAATTATCGAATTATTACAGATTTGAGCGATAATGTGCGCGGCAGTAAAACACCTTAATATTAGTATTGGCAGCGGAGATATAACATACCAGCCAAATATGATATAATATGAAACATCACCAAAGGGAGATTAGCTTATTCGTTAATAAAGAATATGCTTACTTACTTAGATATTAAAGAGATCGGCAATAAGCGTATATCAATCGTTACGTAGTAAGTTTGCGTTCAAGAGTGTTAATTAGCATAAATGAAGCTATAAAGTCCATTTTGAAATTCACCAATAAGCAAATAATATGGAGATGTCGTTAAACTCGGGATAGGGGCCCAGGCCCCATACTACTAATAATTATTGTATGTTGAGAAGAAGTAGGCCTATGCAAATGAAGAATTCGTAATCTCGTAACTTCTAAAGCGCCAATCGAAAGCCAAGCGCAGGGCACCAGCTTATTCACGAGCATAGGCCTATGCAATTAAACGATTACGCAATTAATTTGGCTGCTTATAAAATGAATATGAACTACAATATTGAATAGTACTGAGATTAATTGAGCAAACGAGACGACTGGTGTGAAAACGGGGAAGCTTGAAGATACTGAATAGGAGACTTAAGCAGCTCGCACATCATGCTGGGAACTATTTTCACAGCGGAAGCCTATTAGAGCTACGCACGCGACTGGACACCGTCTTGGCAGGTGCGCTGTCGTCAAATGGACAACGGCCCGGGGTGTTTATCGAGAAGGCAGATGAAACAACGGGGGTTGTGTACTTGGGGCAAATGAAACCGCAAATTGAGGTACATTGATGAATCTCTTCTGGACCAGTTTTCAGCACAAACAGGAAACCATCCCCTAAAGGTTTTGTAGTTCGCGTACGTCCGAAAGAAACTGTGCCAGAGGACAGGTGTTCAGATTGGCTTAAGATTACTGGGATGTTTTTCACCCGCAGCTACTCCGATGGGTTATATAAAGGTTCTCTGTGTCTTGATGCGTATGCTGTTGTGATTGTTTAACTTGAGTTCCTGCTGATTATCTAGACTTTATCCTACATATTGCTCAGCTGCGTATACCGATAGCCTGCAGGGATGTCTTTTACCACATACTGTCCTATCCAGCAACCTAATAATGCATTGGTTTCCAGCAGAGGCTAAAATCTCCACATAACTTTGCGGAACAGATTTTTTCGGGGGTCGAATTTTTGCATTTTGGGGGCAGAGAGCCCCAGTCAAAACTTTGGGGGACAGTCCCCCCATGATTTATACGTTTCCAGCAGATTCGATTATCTTACTATAACTCACTTCTCATTCGTACCAGTCACTAAGATTTTTGTAGCTTGTACAGATTCAAAAAATCTATAGGCCTACAAGCTACAAATGGTTCAAAGCTATTAGTAACTTCAATGCACCGCACAACAAAGAACCATAAAATTTATATCAGGATATTACGTCCATATTGCATGCATTGCAATGGCTTACCGTTGAGCAAGGACTCCATTCTAAGTCAGACTTCTAGTTCACCAAGTACTACAGTTTAATCAGCCCTCCATTATAGTCTATGCTCGCTCCTCGTACAAACAGATACTGCACTCAATTAACGGATGCTGTGCAGTGTTTCGTTAACGCCCAAATGGCCGTTTTTACGTCCGTAAAACAAAACGTCCAAATTTTTCGGTTTGATAGGCAAAAGAAATTAGCTACGTCCAAAAAAATTCTTGGTCAGGGAGTAAATACGTCCTCGTTTTGGACTCTAACTGAAACACCTGTCATCCGAACAGTGTTGGCGTCGCGGGCAGTTTCGGCCAATGAGCAACCGTACGTACGGAACGTAGGCCCTACGTTATTTTTTTCTATAACGTACGTACGTACGGTACGCGTACGTTATTATGCCGTACGAGAGTATCTCCATGACTTACCCCGGTTACCCGGAACATATGCAAACATCTCCATGACTTACCCGGAACATAATTATGCATGCATCTCCATGCAGTGGCGTAACGAAGTGGGAGCACCAGAGGGGCGCAAAATTAACTTTCAGAAGTACACAGTGCTATGCAGTGTTGTTCAGCAATTGAAATACATGTAATTGAATTACGTAATTGAATTACAAGTTCTGTAATTGTAATTGTAATTGAATTACATTTATCCAGTAATTGTAATTGTATTTCAATTACAATTTTGCATATAATTGGTAATTGAATGAAGTGTAAATTACAAATTACTTTCATAAAGTCAGCAAAATGCCAGCCTGCAGGGTTGACCGGGGCCACCCATTTAATTGAATAAACTGCTCTGCATTATGTTTGCATAGCAACATAATTGTCAACAATATTCTTTCCTTACACCCATCTTACAATCTTACAGCACACTTTGATAGACCTCAGGGGCAAGGGCTGACCTTCATTATAAGACTATCCATGCAGTCATGCACTCATTCTTAGATAGCTTACTGCGGCTGCCTACAGAAAACAGAGCTTCCATCTTCAGCTCCAGTTGAGCGTCTCTTTAGCACTGCTGGATGAATGGACTCACTCGCCCAGGCGCAATCAACTAAGTTCTCTAACAGACTATCATTTTGATAAACTTCTACTAAAAATCAAATAAACTCTAACTTGTTTTAATGGATCATAATTGTAAATCGTATTTTGGATACCTGACAAACTTATAATATAATTGAATGTATATATTATTACAATTTACAGGCCATTGGTCCATTGGATGTTTTAGTTTAAAAATAGAGTAAATTAAAAATTATCGAAAAAATTCTAAATCATTTGCCAATTTTAAAGGAATAATTGAAAAGTAATTGTAATTGAATTACAATCAAAATGTAATTGTAATTCAATTACTTTCACAATCAAGTAATTGTAATTCAATTACATTTACAAGCATGTAATTGCAATTATAATTGAATTACATTTGAAATGTAATTGATACAACACTGGTGCTATGAAAAGAACGATTAAAAGTCAACAAGAAAATTAAAAGGGGGGCGCAGTTATCAACCCTTGCCCCTGGGCGCTAAAACCCTTCGTTACGCCACTGTCTCCATAACTTACCCGTAACATTTGCAGGCATCTCCATGACCACTTACCCAGATCAGTTTGCGGTCCCAGTGTCTGTGTTATAGTACTTACCGAGAACAATGGCGAGCGTTTTCGTTGCTTTTCGTTCTCTTCGGTTGGCGTTCCTCTCCTTCACCTTGACCCTCTTCTTCTTCAACCGGAAGTTGAACCTCGTTACGAATTGCTTCTGCCCCGTCGTCGTCGCCGTCGCCATCGTCGGGTTCCTTCGATCGTTACTGGAGTCCTCCACCTTCCTCGTCTCTCTCCCGTAGACGACCTTCGTCCGTTGGACCGTCTGGATCGGACTCAGCGAGGGAGCAGGAGGCTCCTCTCCGTCGGGGCTCGTCGGAGAGCAGTCCGTCATCTGTCCCCGTGACACCCGTACGTCCACCGGGGCAGTGTACCCGCAGGCGTTGTACCTTGTCAGTGGGACGCCGCCGACGGGGGCCGTTCCCTCGACGGCGGTGCTGTCCGTTGAGGCGTTCTCGTCTGGTCGGGAGGTACTTACGACTCTGGCCGTGGTGGTAGGTCTGGTCGTTGGAGGTTTCGTGGTCAGTTCGAACTCTGTATCGTCCGTGGTTGGCGACAGTCGGGCGTTGTGGTTGATGAAGGACGTCTCTTCGGCGATGACGGGGGACGTGGCCGGGACGAATGCGACGCGAACCGACCGCGTCGGCAGCAGCTCCGTCTGGGTGTCCTCCGTCCCCTCACCCTCCGATGTTGTCCCCCGTCCGCCCGTCCCCGTAAGGATGCTCTGGCACGGCTGATGATGATGGTGGTGGTGTTGCGTCATCGTGACTGACGTGTTCTCGATGACGCGTGACGATTTCGCCACACCTCCCCCACCACCGCGATATTTTTTCGTCTTTCGGGCGCGCTGTCGTATGGCGCTGAAGATGCGCCAGTAGAGTAGGATCATGACGATGCAGGGAATGTAGAAGGACCCCATCGACGAGTAGATGATGAAGTCGGAGTTGTAGAAGATGCAGAGCGTCGGAGTCTGCGCCCGACGCTCCGTGTAGTTCATTCCGAGCGCTATCGGAGACGAGATGGCCAGCGATACGACCCATGTCAGGCAGAGCATCCCGTAGACGCGGTTCGAACTCTTGTGCTTGGCGTACTTGATCGGCTGCGTTACGGCAATGAACCTGTCGGTATTGTTCAAAAGTTTAGTTTGTAAGTGCACGTTTATATTCATTCATAGTGAGAATTTATATAGCGCTCCTTCAAAAGACCTACTCAGAGATGCTCCCAGCCCAACCATAGCAAAAGAAGTATGATTTGAGGGACTTGTAAAAAGCAGACTAGTTTATCCAAGGCAGCAAACGCAGGTCTAGTGGGTGGCCATCCAGATGGAGAGCTCATTGGCCATCCAGATGGAGGGCCCACAATCGGAAATGCCCGAAGCTTTCAATAGCCTAATAACAGTGTTAGCTCGCGGAGAAAAACTCGTTAGAGGAGCTCCCGATCTAGCCCCAGTAAAGGAGAACAGATTTTGCAAGTGTTGTTGAAAGGTATATAAGTATGTATTGTAATTGTAAATGCTAATTTATATAGCGCCTCTTCCAGAAAACTCATCAGAGGTGTTCCCGACCTGATTACATAAGACCACAGTCGAACAGAATGGCCCTCAACCGCTTGCGAAACAGAGACATAGGGAAAGCAGAAGCTCATGTTGCAGATTTCGTGGATGCATCGCAATCGTATAATAGTAATGGATGCATCGCAATCGTATAATAGTAATTGTAAACTCAAAATTTTTAAAGCGCAGAGCATCAGCTTATTCACCAGCGCTGCGTCGAGTCATGCAGAAGAGTTATCCAAAGATACCAAACGGAGCTGCAGTTCCGGTTGCCATGGAGACGGGAGATACAAAGAAGCAGAGGAGCTGCTAACGGCTAAGTCAGACTTAGAGGTTGGTAGCGTCCAAATAAAACCGCTTTTAGGGATCACACCGATGAGTGAGCGGCATAGGTGTGTTACCTGGACGTTACCTGGATTATGTTTCCGCTCACCTGTCGATGCTGATGGCCGTGAGGTTGAGGATGGACGCCGTGCAGCACATGACATCGAATGCCACCCAGGTGTCACAGAAGGCATCGCCCAGCAGCCAAACGGAGTTGTTCACCTGACAGAGGAAACAAAACGCCGTCAGCGCCTCTCGCAGATCCATGAAGGACACACACAATGCATTCATACACACGTAGAAACATGCATACATAGACAGTTTTAGACACAAACTTACACACAAACATACATGCATATATGAATAGGCCAAAGGAATGTAGCGTAGAATAGGTCCTTGGCCTAGGAGCCTCTAGGTCTACATCAAGGACCTATAATACACAAGACTGAATTTCCTTACTTAACATTCACAAGCTTCACATTATCAATACTCTAATTTGTTAATTAATAATTAAGTTCTTACATTATTAAAATTATTAATATTATCAACAAAAATATAAATATATTATTATTATTATTATTATTATTATTATTATTATTATTATTATTACATAATATTATTATTAATTATTCTATTTAATTAATTTCATTTAATTAACGTACTAATATTTGCACGACTACTATGAAAAACCTGTGGACGCCACGACGGTGACCTGTGGCAGCCTTCGCAAATCCGCTGCGGGAACAGAACGCTGGCAATATAGACGTGCATGCTCTGCATGTCCAGACATATTTCTTGGCTTCTTGACGTCGCCATATTTGATCTTCTCGTTAACGTCCGGATATTGGGAGATTCGATGAAGTCTGCGGCGAATCTCGTCGAAGAAACCACGACACGAATTGAATATCATCATTTAATATTCATTGGAAACGTCGGCTTAGTATTATAAGGGCTTAATGAAACGCAGAATCATATTTATCAGACGACAACGCGAACGCCATTTGTAATCGGCCGCCATTTTGAACGCCACGGTATACGCCATTGCGCGTGGTTTTAATTTAAACGTTACGATGGTTTTAAGTCTGACCAATCAGTTTAATGTCTGTCTGTTTGTATATGTACATCTCTTCTAGTATCTCTCGCAGACTCTGTCTATTGCTGCCTGTCTCTGACGTTTTTCTATTAAGATGATATGCTGTTAAGGCTAGAGAGGTTTTTGCCGAGGTTGTTCTAATTTCTTTAATGAATTGTCTCTGTCAGTATCGGCCTGTCTGTATGTCTCTGTCTTCGTCTCTGTCCCTCTGTTTCGGATAACCTTGGTTTTGAGGTCTCCCATTAGTTGTGTCTTGAAATGGCGATATGTAAATTTCTAATTACAATTAGGCCTACAATTTATATTGATTTTCTGGTTATTATTAATTTTTGCTGACAATCTGTAGGCCTGTGTATGCGTGTGTTTCCGTTTATGTATGTATGTGTATAAATTATGTGCGTCTGTGTGTATGTCTCATAATGTCTGTCTGTCTGTCTGTATGTCTGTCTGTCTGTCTGTCTGTCTGTCTGTCTGTCTGTCTGTCTGTCTGTCTGTCTGCGTCTCGTGTAGAAGCATTTGCGGCTGTAGTATAGGGCAGGACACAATCTGCCGCAGTTCTATGCCTTGGGGCACCACCGTCGAAGGATAAGGCTGATGGAAGCGGAGGAGGAGAAGGCAGAGAAGGATGGAGAGGGAATGGAGGGGAGGGGCGTGGAAGGAGGGGGAGTTGTTGTTTCTGTTGAGACGTTTTTTCCAGTTAATGTCGTCGTTGTTTGTCGTGACGGCTAATTCCGACCAACGATTCGTCGTCTAATTCATCTTCGCCAAGTTAAGCCAATATTCGGTTTCAGCCAGCCATTCAATCAGCCAGTTAGCCAGCCAGCCATTTGTCTAGTCAGCCAGTTAGCCACCAAATCAGTTAGCCAGTCAGGCAGTTAACCACCCAGCCAGTTTCTCAGCTAGCCAGCCACTTAGCCATCCAGCCGGCCAGTTAGCCCGCCATTTAGCCATCCAGCCGACCAGTTAGCCATTCAATCAGCCAGTCAATTAGCCATTCAATTAGCCAGTCAGTTAGCCATTCAATTAACCAGTCAGCTAGCCAGCCAGCATCCGCTAACACAGTCTGTCTCTTTGTGCGTGTGTGTGTGCGTGCGTCTATAGGCGTTATGGGAGCGATGAAAGAATGGCGAGAAGACAGCTGTTAATTTGTCAGCGGCTCATATCTCTGTCTGTCTGTCTGTCTGTCTGTCTGTCTGTCTGTCTGTCTGTCTGTCTGTCTGTCTGTCTGTCTGTCTGTCTGTCTGTCTGTCTGTCTGTCTGTCTGTCTGTCTGTCTGTCTGTCTGTCTGTCTGTCTGTCTGTCTGTCTGTCTGTCTGTCTGTCTGTCTGTCTGTCTGTCTGTCTGTCTGTCTGTCTGTCTGTCTGTCTGTCTGTCTGTCTGTCTGTCTGTCTGTCTGTCTGTCTGTCTGTCTGTCTGTCTGTCTGTCTGTCTGTCTGTCTGTCTGTCTGTCTGTCTGTCTGTCTGTCTGTCTGTGTACTTGTCTCTGTCTGCTTCGCCCTCATGGAGGGACTATGGCGCTGCCGTAGATGATGAAATTATGCCGTCGACTTCTGCGGGCGCACAACAAATACCTCTGCCTCCCGATCTAAAAGCCCTCTCTATCTATATTATACAGTGTGTATATATATGATTTATGTAACTAATACAGCATATGAAAAATATATTATAGGGGACCTACATCGCTTAATTATATAAAAAATGCAATGCCTATAATATATAGGTCAGCTACATTATTACTGGATTTATAGAAAAAGGAAGTGAATATATGATACACGTATATGTAGGTAAGTCACATTTAAGCTAACTAGATGGTCATCTATATTTTATACAAAAAGGATAACTATATAATTATATATATATGCATATATATATATGACTTATATAGACATTGCATTTCTGATATAATTAAACGATGTAGCCTGTAGGTCCCCTATATATCATATGCTGTTTTATATATGTATGAAGTCATCATCATCAATTACCATGGGCTCAGTGGCACTGAGCCCATGGTTATTGATGATGATGATGCTGATGCTGATGATGATGATGATGATGATGATGGTGATGATGATTATGATGATGATAATGATGATGACGACGACGATGATGATGATCATCATCATCATCAGGTGATAATAATATTAGAAAAACGATGACATAAGATAGGTTATTAGGTATCCAGACAACTCTGCTATAGACAAAGTCGTTCTTTGAAGACTCCGATGGTTTGAAGATGTAGCCTAGAGTTGCCAGTTGACAGAATCCAACGCAATTCACAAGGCCTACACTCAAGATTTAAAGGATAAGAAACAAAGGCCGTTGGATAGATAATTATAAATGAGGACATAGCATCACTTGGGGAGCAATGGACTTGACAAATGACCGAGGACAATGGAAATCATTTGTCCGTACCCATCGCGGCCAAAGGGCAAGCGTCCGGAACAGATGATGATGATGATGATGATGAATAACCCATTATGTCATGCATATGTGACCAAGCTCTTCCGGGCGTCTCAAGACCTTCAACGATTCGCAACAAAGATGGATTCCTTTCTGGCGAAAATTCTCTGAGGAGTCATTCAAAGCAGAATCCAAAAGCGGTCACCTGCGCCGTTATTATATATACCTCTCCTCAGTTTTTTTCATATTGCAAATATCGACCTATGGTTACAACTTACAAGCAAAGTGTGCCTTCAGAGTAACTTAGATGTTGGGAACCTACATGAATGTTTGAAGCAATAGTAGTAACAGTGACAGCAATAGTATATAGTAAGCTATAAGCTTAGTGGTTGTGGTGGTGGAAGTGATAATGGTGGTAGTAATATTATTGGCTAGTAATAGTAGTTATAGTAGCAGAAGTAGTAGTAGTATACTACTGCTACTGCTATTACTATTACTAGTAGTAGCAGAATTAGTAGTAGTATGCTGCTGCTGCTGCTGCTGCTGCTGCTGCTGCTGCTGCTGCTGCTGCTGCTGCTGCTGCTGCTGCTGCTGCTGCTGCTGCTGCTGCTGCTGCTGCTGCTGCTGCTGCTGCTGCTGCTGCTGCTGCTGCTGTTACTACTACTAAATATTGACAGAGGATAAAATTAGTACCGCTAATCGGTTGCGTTATTTTCAAATGGAACGCGAGCTGTGAACCAGAAGAATACCACTCCTCTCGCAAACACTAATATTCGAGTCATTGAACATCTCATTCGAACAGATTTCATGTCCAATAAATCCAAAACTGTTTCCTAATGCGCCGTCGTATACGAGACAGGAAGTTGTCCCATCCATCCCTCGGTGCATTTCCGGTTTAACGGTCGCTTTGTAAACATCTCACATCAGTGGTTTAACTGGGCGTGACTTCTTTTCCATTTGCTAAGTTGTCTTTGGAAGACGTCTTATTTGTTTGTCGCGGGTGGCATAAAATCCACTAACATGTAACATTCTGTAATTTCTGTATCGGAATTCGCTGTAATAATAATATTTTCTTTATTGAAATAATCCGGGTGAGAAACCGCAACCTGTTATAGCGTACAATTATGCAATTGAAACAATTCACAAGAACACTAATGACAGAAGACATAAATCTTAACTACTAGCAGAACAGACAGCCTGCAATACACGGCGCTAATAGCAGCCTATAAGCATGTCCGCCCTACGGAACTCGAACTCGGTACCTCTAGCTCTCTATGCCAGTGTGTTATCCAATGCGTTATCGGGCCCTCCCCGTGAGGACGATTTTCGACGTGAAGACGTAACAGGATCTTATGAATGCGCTAAATAAATTTCTTTTGTGGTGACGCCACGGTTAGGGCCATTGTCCGGTTATGCATTGGCATTGTGGGCGTGGCCAGTGGTAATGTGGGAGTGACCAATTATGATAATAGCGACAATTAAATTTATATGGCGCCGTAACACATCCATGGCTTTACAAGGACTGGTCACTCCCATCGATCCCATTTTTTTATTAATTTTTTCTCTAAGGCCTACACCCTGCTGCTAGCTAAGCTCTGAGGCGCGTGGTAATGTGGGAGTGACCAGTTGCAATGTGGGAGTGACCAGTGGTAACGTGGGAGTGACCAGTTGCAATGTGGGAGTGACCAGTGGTAACGTGGGAGTGACCAGTTGTAATGTGGGAGTGACCAGTTGCAATGTGGGAGTGACCAGTGGTAACGTGGGAGTGACCAGTTGTAATGTGGGAGTGACCAGTTGTAATGTGGGAGTGACCAGTTGTAATGTGGGAATGACCAGTGGTAGCGTGGGAGTGACAAGTGGTAATTTGGAAGTTACAGTGCAGTAAAAGATTGACGAACACGATAACGCTTCCATGACGATGACTATGACGCTTTAATGAGTGCGACAATAGCACTATCGTGACGAGAACATGACGCCGTCTTGACGCCTGCTTGATGAAGACTATGATGTAGTTTTCACAAAATTCAATAGAGTACAATCTTGCACTTCAATCAACTGAACACTTCATTAGATCCTCAACCAATCTCACTAATGACCAACCGAACAATTCCATTTGCTCTGCGTTTGTTTAAGTTTATGTATGCCTGTCAGTCTGTCTATGTACATGTACGTCTCTTTGTCAACTTCTGTCTGTCTGCCTGCCTACATGTATGTGTCGGTCTATTTGGGTTTGTTTGTCTTCCTTCGTGGACGTCTTCCAGGCTTATTACTCCAGCGCCTCTGTGTCTGTCTCTCCATCTGTTTCTGTGCCTCTGTCTCTGTCTATCTATCCCTATCTGTCTTTGTTTGCGCTATAATATCTCTGTCTCTGTGCCTGTCCTTGGCGATGTTTCTGCTTCTGTTTCTTACGTGTCTTTCTGTATGCCTGTCGTACTTTGCCTGTGTGTCCGCATGTCTCTGTGTATAGACACATCTGTCTGTCCTTCCGTCTGTCTGTCCGTCCGTCTGTCTGTCTGTCCGTCTGTCTGTCTGTCCGTCTGTCTGTCTGTCTCTCCGACTGTCTGTCTGTCTGTCTGTCTGTCCTTCCGTCTGTCTGTCTGTCCGTCTGTCTGTCTGTCTCTCCGACTGTCTGTCTGTCTGTCTGTCCTTCCGTCTGTCTGTCTGTCCTTCCGTCTGTCTGTCCGTCCGTCTGTCTGTCTGTCGGTCTGTCTGTCTGTCCTTCCGTCTGTCTGTCTGTCTGTCCTTCCGTCTGTCTGTCCGTCCGTCTGTCTGTCTGTCCGTCCGTCTGTCTGTCTGTCCGTCTGTCTGTCTGTTCTTCCGTCTGTCTGTCTGTCCTTCCGTCTGTCTGTCCGTCCGTCTGTCTGTCTGTCCGTCTGTCTATCTGTCTGTCTCTCCGACTGTCTGTCTGTCTGTCTGTCTGTCCTTCCGTCTGTCTGTCTGTCCGTCTGTCTGTCTGTCTCTCCGACTGTCTGTCTGTCTGTCTGTCCTTCCGTCTGTCTGTCTGTCCTTCCGTCTGTCTGTCCGTCCGTCTGTCTGTCTGTCCGTCTGTCTGTCTGTCCTTCCGTCTGTCTGTCTGTCCTTCCGTTCGTCTGTCCGTCCGTCTGTCTGTCTGTCCGTCTGTCTGTCTCTCCGACTGTCTGTCTGTCTGTCTGTCTGTCTGTCCTTCCGTCTGTCTGTCTGTCCTTCCGTCTGTCTGTCTGTCTGTCTGTCCTTCCGTCTGTCTGTCTGTCCTTGTCTGTCTGTCCGTCCGTCTGTCTGTCTGTCCGTCTGTCCGTCTGTCTGTCTGTCCTTCCGTCTGTCTGTCTGTCCTTCCGTCTGTCTCGTCCGTCCGTCTGTCTGTCCGTCTGTCTGTCTGTCTGTCTCCGACTGTCTGTCTGTCTGTCTGTCTGTCTGTCCTTCCGTCTGTCTGTCCGTCCGTCTGTCTGTCTCTGTCTGTCTGTCTGTCTGTCCGTCTGTCTGTCTGTCTGTCTCTCCGACTGTCTGTCTGTCTGTCTGTCTGTCCGTCTGTCTGTCCTTCCGTCTGTCTGTCTGTCCTTCCGTCTGTCTGTCCGTCCGTCTGTCTGTCTGTCCGTCTGTCTGTCTGTCTGTCTCTCCGACTGTCTGTCTGTCTGTCTGTCCGTCCGTCCGTCCGTCTCTCCGTCTGTCCTTCCGTCTCTTCGTCTGTCTGTCTCTCCGACTGTCTGTCTGTCTGTCTGTCTGTTCGTCTGTCCGTCCGTCCGTCCGTCTCTCCGTCTGTCTTTCCGTCTGTCCGTCTGTCTGTCTGTGAAGATTTAATTTCCCGTGTACCTGTCGTGTATTAAGCCGTCGGCCACAACCGTCGTAGGAACGGACGGACGACTGCCTTCAGCGGCGCTCAATGACCGACCACTCCCTCCCTCACCCGCTCCCCGGTCCCTCCTTCTCCCTCTCCCTCTCCCGGTCCTTCTTCCCTCCCCGGTCCCTCCCTCTCCCTCTCCCGGTCCTTCTTCCCTCCCCGGTCCCTCCCTCTCCCTCTCCCGGTCCTTCTTCCCTCCCCGGTCCCTCCCTCTCCCTCTCCCGGTCCTTCTTCCCTCCCCGGTCCCTCCCTCTCCCTCTCCCGGTCCTTCTTCCCTCCCCGGTTCTTCCCTCCCTCGCCCGCTGGTCCTTAATTCCCAGTCGACTAAAAGGCAAGGGCGCACTGCATAGAGCTATGCGTAGAAATAGACAAACAACCGAGTGTTATTAAACGGGAAACAGCGTCGCAATGGCCTCTGGGACATTTGCTGGCATCGCAGCGTCTTAATGCCAGCGCCGTGAATTAACGGAAAGCCTCGTGGAATGCATTCCGTGTGGTAGGGTGTGCGGCGGTCTTTCAGTGCCCCCTCGCAATCCGATTTCAACTGGGGATACGGATTTGGGGTAGAGGTTAGAGTTAAGTGATATTGTGGGTGAAGGTTTGACGAAGCCAGATTAAGTCATGGAATAAGTCATGGTTCAGATGAAGAGTCATGGTTAGAGTCACGCATAATCTATGTATGTATATACTTATGTATGTATATACTTATGTATGTATGCATGCATGTTTGTCTGCATGTCTGTCTTTTTGTCTGTTTGTATGTATGTATGAATGTATGTATGTATGTATATGAATGTTATGTAGATATAAACCATATAAACTGCGCATTGTTTTGCTAACTGATCTACTTTTAACATCACAATGGGCTAGCGCAGAGAGCGCCTCTGAGTAGATATCTTTCAGGGGCGCTACATAAATGTTCATTTACATTACATTACATTACATTATGTATATATATTTTATGTATGCATGAATGTATGTACTACGTACGTATATATCTACGCATGCGTGGTATATACGAAGCCACTTTATATAGCGCGCACTCACCTCGACGTAGACGGAGATAGGCATGACGAGAATGGCGACCATGATGTCAGCGATGGCCAGTGACACGATGAAGTAGTTGGTCACCGTTCTTAGGCTGCGTTCTCTATAGACGCTCAGAACGACGAGAACGTTCCCGAAGACCGTTAGAAGCGGGAACACGAGCAGGAACAGCGTCCAGTAGTTCTGCGGCGGAACCAGTTCCGATGACGTATTTCCGCCGGTTCCACTTCCGGTCCCGTTGTCGTAGCAGAGAGTCAGATTCGACTCAACCCAGAAACAGCGAACTCCTGTCCGGTTGTAGAGGTCATAGGGGTCAAGGGTTACATCGGTTCCATCGTCACCCGCGGCGGCGGCGGATAAGTCCGTGGGAAGGGTGACGAAGTCGGGGAAGAGATTGGACGTTGGGTCCGTCTTCATTTTGGATCTTGCGGACGTTGACCAAACTCTTACGGATCTCGGACGTTGACCAACTCTTACGGATCTCAAGGCCTTCACTGATTTTGTCAAGGATGGACTGTTTTCCAGCGATGATTTGCTCAAAGCAGGATTCTTAACCTTTGAAGATTAATATTAAAGCAGGATTCCTGTCCTTTGAAAATTCCCTATAGCGGAAACACGGTTCTTCGAAGATGCATTCTTCTGCGAAGATTCTGCAAAGCAGGACAAGTTTCCTTCGAAAATTATTTCTCCTTTAAGGCAAGTCTCCTTTGAACTTCGTTGATTCCAGCATTGCTACCCGTAGTGACCTCAGATACCGGTAATGACTTCACATGCCCGTAATGACTTCAGATGCCCATTATGACTTCATATGCCCGCAATGACTTCAGATTACCTAATGACTTCAGATAATCGCCGTAATGACTTCAGATGCCCGTAACGACTTCAGGTGTCTGCGTATATAGATACATGCATACATATTTAATAAGTTCGTAGCAATTCTTTTGATTTAGAGATGAACAGCGTACGCAGCCAACGATCAACTGGAGACCTCCTCCTGCCTGCTTCAAAATTAACAGCTAAACACCAGATGCCTCTCCTGGATGCTTACGTCATGCCAGAAAACCTCTGGATATGGAGATACACGCAACAACTACAACAACAAAAATAACAACAAGAAATAAAATAATAATAATAGGAAATAAAATAATAATAATAATAATAATAATAATAATAATAATAATAATAATAATATTGATGATGATGATGACGACGACGACGACGATGATGATGATGACGACGACGACGACGATGACGATGACGACGATGATGATGATTATGATGATGATGATAATGATGCAGCAGTTGTAGTAGTAGTAGTAGTAGTAAATTAATTAATAAATAACAAGAAGGTGTTGTATTATCTGCCGCAATGCATTGTATTGAAAAATAATAATGATATTTATAATAACGTGACTGCGATTCCAAAGTGATTTTCTTTGCAAGGTAGTCTGCAGGCGTCAATAGAAATCCATTCTTTAGCCAGATCCCTCAAGGACATAATTATGAGGCATCGGAAGTAGTATGGCCAATAAAACACTGTCGCCCTCCTCAAGATGTATAGTATTATTTATTATTGGAGTGCCTCCGATGAGTGTCTCTTGAGATAGCGCTATATAAATTTGCAATTATCATTACCATTTATATGGCGCCTCTTCAGGAAAATGGTATTACATTACCTCATATCCATGAGCGCTTGGCAAAACCATTCAATTCGATCGTTATTTGTGTTGTAGGGTCCGGAGCGGAGCTGGTTTGTTTCTCGCCGTGTGGCGCTATATAAACTGTGATAGGATTACAGTTACAAGCAGACGGAAACCTGACTTTGTAATGGTAATCGTACGCTCCGAATTAATGAAGCACCACTCGAAAGTCAAGCGCAGGGCACCAGCTTATTCACGAGCTGTATCCTCAAGTTCTTCGGATTCTATTTCGACTTTCAACTGACCTTGACAGACTAAACAGTACAATACAATACATTACGACTGTATTTTGACATGCCTTCCTTCCAAAGTTCACGATCATACGAGAGTGTATCGATGGCGCTGAGCAACTGTGAGTAAAGTACTTGCTCAAGGTCCTTGCACGAGTAATTATTGTGAGTGAAGGATTTGCTCAAGGTTCTTACACAGGAACCACTTTCAGGGTGGCTCGATCCCGTACTCTCCGCGTTACGGGCTGAACGCTCTAACCATGCGCCATCCAAGACGCGTGAGATAATTTTCAACAGAAGGGGTCATAAAGGGTCATCCACACCCTCGTTATTCAAGGGGCTGAAAGAGTTGACACTATCGGAGTGTTGTGGATAACCCTCAGCTTCGACCCTGACATGTCCAAGCCTATTGAAAATGTCCTGACCTTAAGTCCCTCCTCTCTTTATGCACTCCGGATTTTGAGAGAACTTGGCCTGTCTCCTCTCCCGTTGCATCAGGTGGCAATGGATTCATTAAACGCCAATTCACAGAAACTCTACTTGCCTCTCTGTATAATCGTAATCGTAATCGTAATCGAGCATTTCTGTATTTATAATAAACTGGTATCTGCTGTCAGCCACCAGAAAGTCTCCTGTCTCTGTCTCCAAATGTGTTAAATGCAATATTTGGCCTATTAACTAAACTTATTTTTTAAAAATTCATGTAAACGAAAATAAATTGGGAAGATCATATTGTTTATAAAATGAAGTGTCTTCTACAATACTAATAAGTATTAAATAATTTCTCAGATACAAAACAAAAGTATAAGCTTTCAACTTTTTATCTAAGTTTTTTATAGAAGTCATTGATACAGACGAACAAAGAAAGTAGAAATAGCTTTAAGCGGGACTTAAACAAACTAAAAACAGAGGCATGTAGCTTGAGACAGTTAATTAACTCAGTTAGGTCTAAATTTGAGTAGGCTTCAAGAATAGAGACGTTGTGCACTATTCCATTGGCCATCAATAAAATCCAGTTGGCGTAGAATATCACTATCTACTATTCTCAACAATGCAAGCTGGCTAAGCCTCTCATGTGTGATACTTCCGCGAAGTCTGTTCTTAATTAGGCCTATCCTCATCTTAGAAAATGAACTTTCAGCGCTACAATTATTTGTGACCATGAACACCAAGTACATTCTTAGCATAATTTCCACATTTGGAAATGAACCTTCAACACCTTTGTCAAGTTTTAATTGGAACATGAACTGCTTCTAACTTATGTTGAGCCTGTGCTCTTGTCTCGTCTTATTGCCATGGTTTTCATCGAGGTCGTCGCCATATATTGCTACTAGGTTTTTCGCCAAGTTGTGTATTTTGATTGATCAATGTTCAAAGAATCAGATTAGGATTAGCAGAAGGGGATTGTTTTCAATGTTTAGCGAAGCAACTCCTCATACGTGTAGAGATAGCAAGAGGTCCAGATCCGATGAGTACGTATCATGGATCAGATAATTGTCTTAAAACAGATCGGTCTTGTTTGTGCATTGTGACAACAGCTGTAGGCCTATATGATTTTCTGTATTAGATTGCATTACATGACGGCAGAGGGGCGCTACTAGACAGTTCATGGCTGCTAGCAGCGAGGCCATAATTATTAATCACTGAAATATCTAGACTTCACAGACAATCGCGTCCGGTCTTAAGACCAGAGCTTCTTTCGAGGAAAAAACCCATTTTAATTGGCAGAAATAAAAACAGAAAGCAATGTGAATATTTTACCATCAAAGAGTTGAGTTCTGCTGCCTAAAAGCGGCGGAAGTCGTGAGGCATTTAAAAAAAACTTGCGTCGACGTGATCACTTGTGAAGAAGCTGTTGCGGAAAATTTCCTCGATTTCCTCAGGAAGGAGTTAGAATCTTACAATCTTGCATCGCTGGACTCAACGCTGACGATCATACAGTCGAAGCAGGCGATTTGTTGACTATATATCTAACTGTTCAAAGCAGACGATATTTTTTCTATCTCACGGTTCGAAAATTGAAAGATATTTTCGGCTATCTTGATATTCAAAATCAGACGATATTTTTTTATCTCATGATTCAAAGTAAACGATTTTTTGGCTATGGCAAGGTTCGGAACAGCCGTTCACATTTAATTTGCGTATCTCACTTTCAAAGACAACGATCAGATTGCCTAGCTCGTCTTTTAAAAAACAGACAGTTCAATTCAAGGTCTAAGCAGACTACCTGAAAAACGAAGCAGACGATCCAACACCCATCAGTTTCAAGCAGACGACCTTTCAGCGCGGGAATCTGGCAGACGATCTTAGACCACGAAAAGCAGACGTTCAGTTATTTCCCGAGGAAATACCCCGAACAGACGAGAACGGAAATCTCTCCCCGATCAACGAGCTCCGGTCGTAGTTCCATCATCGGTCGCCGTGCGGCGCTTTCCTAACAATCCGGACGCTGTCTTTTCTAGATAGTCTACGACCGTTTGGGCGCTGTCTAAATCGTCCCCGGCTCGATCGACTGGCGAGTGACCGTCGATATCGAATTTAAGCAATTCGTTGCCTTAGAGAGAGACCAATGGACGTCCGCCGCGCACGCGCAGTCGAGTCCCTCCGCTCGGCTAATACAGTCGTAATGACAAACGAGCTTAAGTTGGTGTCGTGCGCCATCCGACCGATCGCCTGCGCCAGATGGCGGCAGCGACGTATTCGTTGTCCTTGGCAAACAGTATTTGGCCGACGGAAGAAGGGAGGGAGGAGGATTAGCTGCCCGGAAGGAATAGGGAAGAGAGGAAGGAAGCGAAGAAGGAAGAGAGAAAGGGAGCGTGGGAGGGAGGGAGGGAGGATGGAATGGACGAAAAATGAAAGAAGGAAAGAAGGAAAAAGGATAAGAAATGAGGGATGGAAAGATGGATGGATGTAAAGAGGGAATGAAGAAAGGAAAGATGGAAGGAGCGAATGAAGAAAACTGGAAGAAAAGATAAAGCCAGAAGAGAGGGCAGCTAGAGATAAGCCAGATAGACAGACAGACAGACAGGCAGACAGACGGAATCGTTGGCAATGGGACCACTTAGTCCTCTGCACATTACTGTTATATCCTGAGCGATCACGTGTACCTTAGTATAATTAATCATCCCAATTCGAAATGCCGCGTTTTGTCCGTCATTGGTCCACAGCCTAGATTACTCCGAAATGTCAACTGCACGCTCTTCCTCGAAGTTTCAAACTGTTACTTGATGTAAGAAAACTGACTACTGTTACGCCTTGTATGAATTGGCCCAAGTCCACGGCCCTGCTTAAAATCGGTTCTCAAGGGATTCAAACTGCTTAAAATCGGGTTTCATAACTTCATACTCCTTCTAAAACTCGACACTAACCCATCGAAGGACCTCCCTCTCTTTAACACCTGCCTCAAACACAGACTGGCCCTAAATGTGCATAAAACTAGCAAGTTCCCCATCAGTGGCAGGCCCACGCTCAATTCGATGAAATTACCACACGTGGAACCCATCCCAGTGAATTTCCATCCAGAGATGTTCCGAGTCCCTGGACCAAGTTTCGTCGGTAATGTGCTCTCCAATTGCAAGCTAAATTCGACGAAATTACCCACACGTGAACGCGGTCAAAGATAGAGTCCTTGAGGTAGTTACAGTGTATTTCTATTTATAATGAGTTCAAGGGAATCATTTTCAGTTTAGAGCTCATTGGCGAAATACCAGACGACACTGTGCAGCAAGACTGAGTCGGAAATGATGTCATTATGACGTGATTCATGACGTCATCATGACGTGCTTCTTGAACGGTCTGAAAACATCCTTGAGGCACAAAGAAGAGCCAAAAACTAGCCCAACAAATACTGTATCTTCAGAACGCGACCAAGAATAAGGCCAGACTGTAATTTTCATAAAGAAGTCACAGTTAATGTAACACCGAGTAATGTACTGTAGATTCAGATTGCGCCTTTTACTTAACCTGCTCTATGTAAATAGCTCTATATGAATTGCAAACTAACCCTAACTCTTCCTCCTCTATGTTCCCCTTGATATACAATAACTTCTCTCATTCAATTCGTGGTTTGCATACATAAATTTTTGTTTCTTTGAATGTATTAAGCTTGCCATGTAGGCCTACAGTGCTATGCATTTGCTAGTGCTTCTCATTAAGGAATATACTTACTTACTTACTTACTTATGTAAGTAAGTTAAGAGTGATCACCTAATTGTCTGATTATTTTAAAAAGCTGGAAGCTCGGTAGGGTGCTAGCAAAGCTATTCATTCATTCATTCATTCATTCATTCATTCATTTCAGGGATTTATATAGCGCCCCTTCAAGAAGCCTACTTAGAGGCGCTCCCAGTCCAACCACGGTGATATATGTAAGTGCGTACATGAATGTCAATGGTGGAATTTGAAGCTGCAGAGATGTAGGCTGATGACCAAATTATTAGACAAAATCTGGCGAGTGAAAAAGGGGAAACCGGGTAAATATGGGTCGCTGTGCTAAAACGTGTCTCGCATTTAGCTTTAACAAGAACAGTGACGTATTCGTTTTGCTTAATGATAATTCACGACGTATGCTGATCGGTCATTAGGCGAAAAATTCACGTCGGCTAACAAATCTAGGCGTTGTTACTGGAATTTTCCACCTACGTCGGCTTAATGATTACCGTGGAGGCTGATTATGTGGATGGAAAGGGCCTAATAGGAGCATGTGCACCAAGTTTGCTCATGGCAGGACAGCGAAATGACTACTTCCGTTTTGTCGTCGTTATTCTTTGTAAAACAATTGATCATCCAGGCGATAAAATTCTCGGATACTTGGAATATATGCATGTATAAATATATATTATCGTTATTCTTTATAAAACAGTTTATCTATATACTTGGAATATATATGCATACATATATATATATATATTATCGTTATTCTTTATAAAACAATTGATCTATCACGCTATGAAATGCTCGGATATTTGGAATATAGTATATATATATATATATATATATATTCATTCATTCATTCATTTCAGATATTTATATAGCGCCCCTTCAAGATTTCTACTCAGAGGCGCTCCCGAACAACAGCGCGGACACTGAATCGGAGTTTCACGCCGAAGCGCATGAGCAATTGCGAGTGAAGGACTTGCCCAGGGTCCCTACGTGGCGGCTTGAGGTGGATTCGAACCCGCAACCCTCCGGCTGCAAGGCACCGAACATACACCTACACCACCGCGCCCCACAATATATAATATATAATATAATATATATAATATGAATTATCGGTTTTCTTTATAAAACGGTTGATCTATCACGAAATAAAAAGCTCGGATATATATTGTATATGTGTGTATATATATATGTGTATATATATAGGCTAATATATATACATATATTCTATATACGCATGTATTATTATATTCGATGATGTATTAAACGTTTCCGGTACAGGATCTGATTTTTGTAGCGCCTACGCAAAGCACCGAAGCTTCAGTGACTGCTTTCAATAGAGAATAATGAATATGGGTTCAAGGTTATTCTCAAACCGTCTGATTAATCACGTCATAATGACGTCGTTTCCGTCTGAATGTCGCCGCTCTGACGTTTCATGCTTCGTATCCCTGCATATAATATTTGGCTAGGCTTTTTTCCGCCTTTCATGGAACTTTCAAAGCGGCGAATCACGGCTCTGTTTAGCAGGTGGGAAGAGTTGCGACTTTGATGTGAAAGGAAAATTCCCTTTGCGCTGTTGTTACAGGAATATCTATAGGACTTCCTGGGCGCCATCGTTCCAGGAAGATGTTTCAGTACACGAGGAAGCGCGATTAGCTTGACTTTGTCGCCTGAGAACGCGAGAAAGACAGATCTCCATTGATTGAAGCGCGGAGTGATAGTTGTAGCGTATAATCCTAATGAAATCTAACATCCTTTAGAGAGTGCCCTATAATGTTGTTCCTAGACAACGCTGTCCTTAAAATCCTTCAGTACAAAATATATTCATTCCATTAAATACATGCATGCATACATCAATCAATCTCTCAAGCAATCTATCAATCAGTCAATCAATCAACCAATCAATTTATTTCAATTCATTTAATTTATGAACCTTAATCTTGATGGATGAATGATTGCATGATTTCTTATTAATTGACATGCATACATACATACATACATACATGCATACACACATACACTTACATAGTTACTTACATACATACATACATACATACATACATACATACATACATACATACATACATACATACATACATACATACATACATACATACATACATACATACATACATACATACATACATACATACATACATACATACATACATACATACATATACATACATACATACATACATACATTCATTCATGTCGGCGCGTGGCTGTCCAGGTGTTGTTGAGAGATGATGGGTCACACGCCTTATGATGGCGGGAGTTCCGCATTGTGGATAAACATGGAAAAACTGCGTATTAATTAGCTTCAGACTGGAGTTAGGTCATTTCTGCGGGGAGCTGTTGTTTTCTGTCCCCTATAATTATTAAGTATGACATCTGCAATCATTTTCATAACAAGGCGTCTTAAGTCTTTTTACGACTCACTGGTCGTTGCTCTTTTCACTGTTTGACGTTTGTACGTTGTATGATTATCTTGAAAGGTATAATAACTCGCAGGTAAATAGCAAATATTGTTTTCTATTGAACCTAGACCTCTTGGTGGTTTCTCTCTACGCGTGCGTTCATTGATACATAAACACATACATACATGCAATGTTTTACATACAATGTATGCATAGTATTGCATACATACATATATAAAGACTGTCCTGTTTGAATAATGGGCTGGGAGCGCTCATACATAGACATATAGGGGAGCTATATAATACATTGCATATACATACATACATACATACATACATACATACATAGGCATACATACATACATATGCATACATGCATATATAGACATACATACATACATACATACAGGCATACATATGGCCATACATACATACATACATGCATATACAGACATACATACATACACATACATACACACATACACATACACGCATACATACACACACAAACACGCACAAACATTAAACCAATTACATACATAGATACATGGACGCAAAAACAATCATACCTGCATTGGTTTATCTACGCGAGGGGCCAATTAAAGCCTTTCTCTGCTAAGTGGACCTCCTGTAGCTACGCAAATAAGACGAAATGTCGCGTTAACAGAGTTCGATGCCCTCTGGCTCAAAGGGATTTGAATGTGATGCGAAACTAGATTAAACGAGTCACAAGAAATTGCACATATTACGCAAGAAGCAGCGTGTGTGTGTGTCTGTGTGTCAGCGTGTGTGTGTGTCTGTGTGTGTGTCTGTGTGTCAGCAGGGTGTGTGTGTGTCTGTGTGTGTAAACGAATGTGTGGAAATTGTGTGTGTGTGTGTGTGTGTGTGTGCGTGTGTGTGTGTGTGTGTGTGTGTGTGTGTGTGTGATGTGTGTGTGTGTGTGTGTGTGTGTGTGTGTGTGTGTTGTGTGTGTGTGTTTGTGTGGGGATCGGTGATGATGATGATGGGTGGTGTTATTTTGGTGCCCTTCGGTGCTCTGAGCTTCCATTGAGACTCGTGAGTTGGTTGATTACTGAATTGTGTTGTTCTGATGGACCGTATGACCATCGACGAGTGAAGCCTTCATTACGGAAAATTGAAACATACACAGCGAAGACGACGTCGATGATGCGAGGAAGCCAAGAGGAAGGAGGAGGAGGAGGAGGAGGAGGAGGAGGAGGAGGAGGAGGTGGTGGATGTGGAAGAGTAGGAGGAGGGGGAGGAGGAAGAAGAAGAAGAAGAAGAAGAGGAAGAGGTGGTGGATCTGCAAGAGGAGGAGACGGAGGAGGAGGAGAGGGAGGGAGAAGGAAGAGGAAGAAGAAGAAGAAGAAGAAGAGAAGGAGGAGGAGGAAGAGGAGGATGGAAGGAGAAGAAGGAGGAGAAAGAAGAAGAAGAGATGGAGGAAGTGGAAGAGGAGGAGCCGCAGGAGAAGGATGAAGATTACAAAGAGAAGGAGAAGGGGTGGAAGGAGGA
>JACEVL010000847.1:540000-572500 GCA_020284085.1 Aporrectodea caliginosa
AGAATCAAGGGCAGAACGTCTCCGTATAGAACTCGCGTGCATTGCAGCCATTCCTCTCGAGGCCCCCGTCCACTCGTGGGTCAATGATTTTCTCCATGTCCCAGCTGGGTTCGGATTCTTTCCCTGGTTGGTCGGATGGAACGGATCTTTGCTCTGTCGTGCGTAAAGCGAATTATGATCTGACTTTCGATAGCGATGGGAGGGGGTTCCGGGGGGGGGGGTCCGTTGGCGAAATATTCCCTGGACTGTCGTCGTTGCAGCGCGTGACGCAGTTATTGATGTATTAATTGAAAGACATCCGCGTAGTATGCTCTGATCAATGGCTGCAGCGCTCTGCATAATGGCATGCAGCGGATATTAGATGTTTTTTGTGCCGCAGATTGGAAAATTCGTTCTTGGTGACCTGGTTGGAAATGGGTGACGGATGGGGGTAGTGGGGTAGAGTTTCTTAACTCCATCGCCGTAGAAATTTTTTGGTGCAGTAGATGTGGATTTGTGGAATGGTGTGGAATGTGGATGATGGTAATGTATCTAAGAACACGATGGAAGCTTTTAAGAAGAAGCTAGGAAGCTTCAATTAATCTTCAATTAATCTTTTCAGTGATTCTAACACAAAGTGGACAATTGTGAACCAGTTAAAATCCTTGTATCATATGTTATGTTGTGGTACGTTATGTTACGTTAATATGCTCTGGTATGTTATGTTATGGTATGGTCTGTTATGATATGTTATGGTATGTTATATCATGTTACGTTATGGTATGTTATGCTTTGTTATGTCATACTATGTCATGTTATGGTATGTCATGTCACGGTAGGGTATGTTATGGTATGATATGCTATGTTGTGTTATGCTGTGCTATGACATAGTATGGAATGGTATACTATGTTATGGCATGATATGTTAAGCTATGTTATATTCATTCATTTCAGAATTTATATAGCGCCTCTTCAAGAAACCTACTCAGAGGCGCTCCAGTCCAACCACAGAGATACAAATAAGTCTTAAGGAGCCTGTAGAACGTATAGATGAATCATCCCTAGGTAACAGGCACATTCCAACGGGAGACCATTCCAGAGAGAAGAACCTACAACTGAGAAAGCACGACGCTGACAGGTTGAGGTTCTAGCACGAGGGATCAAGGGCTCCCCGCTAGAGACAGGGCGAAAGGGTCTGCCCTCTGCGGTCTGCAGCACAACAGATACAGGACAACCGAGCTCACATAGATAGGCATAGATAGGCATAGACTTACACACTTTACATTACATTTGCAGTTTGTATTTGTAAATGTTGTAAAAATATAAATATAGATATAGCTTTCCCTTTGAATCTCACGGGAATTGCGTCGCTGCAAATTCAATTTACAACTCCGGAAAATACGTTCTTCTTGTTGTCCCGCCAACCAGAAATACTTCAAAGCGAACAATGGTTTTCAATATAATAGCTCGACGTCTATGAGACGATAAGCAATTATACAGGTAGACGAAACGGTGTAGCGAATGACGGTTTCTATGGAAACGATTGTCTATCTTCCAGAGAGAAGAGACAGAGAGAGAGAGAGAGAGAGAGAGAGAGAGAGAGAGAGAGAGAGAGAGAGAGAGAGACACACACACAGAGACGCAGACAGAGACACAGAGACAGAGAGATCGATACACCTGGTTGGAAATTGGAACAAAATCTACAAGATGTTAGAGTTAAGTTTGGTATACAATGAATCGACGAATAATTTCATTAATTAGTTTATTTTTATGTATGTATGTATGTATGCATGTATGTATGTATGTATGTATGTATGTATGTATGTATGTATGTATGTTTGTATGTATGTATGTATGTATGTATGTATGTATGTATGTATGTATGTATGTATGTATGTATGTATGTATGTAATACTATGTATGTATGTATGTATGTATGTATGTATGTATGTATGTATGTATGTATGTATGTATTGTTTTTGTGCATGTATGCACGCATGTATGTATATGCTATCTAGCTACCTACGTGTCTATGTATGTTTGTTTGAAGCATAATATAGCCTATAATATAATATAGGCCTAGGCTACAAAAAGTACAAACTCTGCAAAAAGAGTCACGTTATAGTGCAATGGAATGGAGTATGATTCAACTGAATTGCAAGTAGCAATATGCAATACAGTAGCAATACATTACATGACAGTGTAGTACTGTAGTACAATGCGATATCTGCGATAGAGTACAACTGTAGCCTACTCAACAACGAAATACAACACGAGTGTAACACTACACTAAACTATAGACTCCACATTACATTACAAAAGGGTTTCAGCGCAGTCAGGTCGGCCGGCGCTTCGTTCAACCCCCCTCCCCCAACTCCCTTTGGAGATCCTGTGGTTCCTCGCTGCCGTACCTGAACACGAGTGCACCATAGGGAGGCGTTGAGGGTAATGGTAGCACTCTGGCACGAAGAGCAGAAGCTCAGCATGGACGCGGTATCGATTCCCTCTACCCACCCAAAGGTCGACTCAGCCTTTCATTCGCCATATGGCGTTGGTAATATGAGATGTAGGACGTGATGGGCGCTTTGCATGGCTGCCACACAGTTAAATTCGACTCCTATAATAACTAGTGATCATCCGTTCATACTGTGAATTGTAATCATACTGCGGTGTGTCTGTTTGAAATAATAAAAGAAGATACCTCATACACTCTCATGCGTCGGTCCATCCCTTTGACACATTCTTGCAGCTGACATTCGAGCCGTCCCTTTAAACTCTGATCAAGTTACCTTTTCTAGCTATGTAAAGACCCACCGGTTCAGATCCCTGGTACAGCCGTGTTCTTAGCAATTTTGAGCGGTTCCTCAAATTCGCTTTACAAAAGCCCAGATACTGTACATGTAGGCCTACGAAAAACACTAGAGCGTGCATTCCACTTTGCAATATGACACCAGAGCAATAATACAGAATAGAACTTTGTTTCTAACCGGTCTTAGAACGTCGACTCACAAAAAAACCGATTCATCGACGACGACGTCAGATGTCATATGAGAGGTGTCAATCCATGCGAAACAATTGTCTGGTAGAAGGCAACAAGACTTCGAAATTACACGAGCCATTCAATGTTGACTTGAGCGTCAGCGCAGTGCGATCTTTCCGCGGCATGTCTGAGGACTATTCGATATATAGTCCTATGGTTATTTTGATAGGCCTACAAAGAGCCTGGGTATAGTTGTTGTAAGTGTATACGCTCTTGATTTCAGTGTCTGGTCGCTGCAAGATCTTAATGTGACCAGAACTATCATGGCTGGTAGTATGATGCATTAACTACTGTGGTCCGCTGTGTATGGATGATTGGATTAAGTACGGATGAGATGGATGAATGGTAACATGCTGGCACGAAGATCAGAGGGACGCGGGTTCGATACCCGCTAGCCCCATAAGGTTGGCTCAGCCTGCAACACCTATATAGGGAGCGACTGTAAAATGAGCAGTAGGACAGATGGGCGCCTTGCAGGCTGTCATACAGTTAAATTCGACTCCTGTTAAACTTGTTATCATCTATTACCATGTAATCTTACTGCATACTTGTCAGTTTGTCTTAATAAACGAATATCATAGCCTGCCTGCCTGCCTGTCTTCCTGTCTGCCTGCCTGCCTGCCTGACCGTTGAAACCGATTTAAACCGTACATGCCTATTTATTTTGTTTTGACTGAGCGTCTATGAATAAGCTGTTTCGGCCGCGAACAGAAACTATCTATGCTACCAAACTAGTGTCTGTTGTGTTCGTGTGGCTGGACCAAACTAGTGTTTGCTCCAAACACAGACTGCCTATAAGATACCAAACTAGTGTCTGGTTCAAACACAAACTACCTAAGATGCCAAACTAGTGTCTGTTCCAAACACACACTACCTAAGCGACCAAACTAGGGTCTGGTTCAAGCACAAACTACCACCAAACTAGTATCTGTTCCAAACACATACTACCTAAACCACCAAACTAGTGTCTGTTTCAAACACATACTACCTAAACCACCAAACTAGTGTCTGGTTCAAACACAAACTACCTAAACCACCAAACTAGTATCTGTTCCAAACACATACTACCTAAACCACCAAACTAGTGTCTGTTTCAAACACAAACTACCTAAGCGACCAAACTAGTGTCTGGTTCAAACACATACTACCTAAACCACCAAACTAGTGTCTGTTTCAAACACAAACTACTTAAGCGACCAAACTAGTGTCTGGTTCAAACACAAACTACCTAAGCCACCAAACTAGTGTCTGTTCCAAACACAAACTGCCTCAACTACCAAACTAGTGTCTCTTCAAAGCAGACACCATTCCCCCAAACGCCCAGTGCTAGCGGATCCTCGCTCCAAGCGCCATTCTCGCGTCCATACAAGTCAATTGTCGTGGCGTTGAAAAGATGGCAGAACTGTCGATCGCGTTCGATCGGCGTAGAAATCATTCCATGGCTTCAATCAGCCTGCCCATAAAAGCTATCGATCCCCGCACGATTTCCATACCAGCTTAGAAAGTCCGCTGTTCGGGCACTTAGACTAAAACCGCGGCCGCCCGGACGGACGGACGGACGGTCGATGGCTAGAGGAAAGACCGCAGTCATATTGACTGCCACCGCCGATACGTACATGGGGACCGTGGGGGTCGGACGCGTTGCTCGGGGGAGGGACAGGCGCGGACTAAATCCTTTCCCACTAGTTATTAATCAACCCCCTAAGCCAGCGAGAAGTCCGGCTGGATCAATCGCAGCCCGTTTTATCGCTTCCTTATCCGGGTATTTACGGGAATCTCACATCCCCTCGCCGAGAATTCAACGAGAACCCGGATTGACATCATACTTTATAGTAGTCTGTCTCGCGCTTCCGTATTTCGGTATAGAAGTCACTAATTGATAGTAGTAGTAGTAGTAGTAGTAGTAGTAGTAGTAGTAGTAGTAGTAGTAGTAGTAGTAGTAGTAGCAGCAGCAGCAGCAGCAGCAGCAGCAGCAGCAGCAGCAGCAGTAGCAGCAGCAGCAGCAGCAGTAGTAGTAGTAGTAGTAGTAGTAGTAGTAGTAGCAGTAGTAGTAGTAGTAGTAGTAGTAGTAGTAGTAGTAGTAGTAGTAGTAGTAGTAGTAGTAGTAGTAGTAGTAGTAGTAGCAGCAGCAGCAGCAGCAGCAGCAGCAGCAGCAGCAATAATAATAATAGCAGCAGCAGTAGCAGCAGTAAAGATAATAATAATAATAATAAATTATAATAATAATCGTTTATTAATTCAAACTAACAAGTACGCAGCAAGATTACATGATATAGTAGTAACAGATGATAACAAGTTTAACAGGAGTCGAATTTAACTGTGTGGCAGCCTGCAAGGCGCCAATCTGTCCTACTGCTAATTTTACAGTCGCCCCTAGGGAGTTGAAGGCTGAGTCAACCTTATGGGGGCTGGCAGTTATCGAACCCGCGTCCTTTTCGTGCCAGCCTTTTACCATTCAACCATCTTCCCGCCCATGTCCTCTGTCAGTCAGTCAGTCCGTCAGTCAGTCAGTCAGTCAGTCAGTCAGTCAGTCAGTCCGTCCGTCAGTCAGTCAGTCAGTAAGTAAGTCAGTCAGTCAGTCAGTCAGTCAGTTAGTCTAAGTGTGCTTCTGTAGATGTTGACCTGTATATATACTGGATAGAGGTTATCTGTAAATGAAATATATATATATATATATATATATCAAGGTAGTATAGTTATTTATAATTATATATACATGCAAATGTATGAAATTACGTATATATTAGGACATTAAATTAGAGTTGATTAATTTTTCATGTCCCCAGTAATTGCTCAGCTGAGTCCTAACATTAAAACCTTACGAAACAACCAACTACTAAGCGAACAACAGCAGCTGCGTTTGAACAATCAGGAATTAATGTTTTCATTTTTTGGTCATTAAGGAGTCTTCTCGTTTTTCCTTTCTTCTTTGAAGACGACCTCGTGCGACACAGGAGCCGATTTTTTTAGAGCACTCGCCTTTAAACATGGAGAATACGGGTTCGATCCTCCTCCCTTGAGACGGCTAATGTGCAGAGACCTTGGGCAAGTCCTTCACTCACAGCTGCTCAGCGCCATCGATTGGTGCCTGGTCATTAGATAGTGGCGCTTAATAAATGCATAATAATAATTTTACTACCTTGATGCACTTACTTACAGACTTGCTTTGTGAGTTCTTGATTGCGCTACATCAATTCTTGATCATTAGACCATAAGAGAACTGGGCTCTATCATTAAAGAAAGCTTGTTCTGCGAGTAAATGGGCTGGGAGCGCTCCTGTACATATAAATACAGATTTCTTGAAGGGCGCTATATAAATCTCCAGAATGAATGACTGAAAATGTCTTTCTTCAGCGATTACGAGCAAGGCTGGCGATTTAATATTCGCCCACATTACGTCAATGGGACTTAACTTTCTTCGTGGACTCAACTTCTATAGGTATTGACCTGATTACGGTTTGGTTTTGGTGTGCCATCGGTTGATGCCTTGTGCATTAGACACCGGTGCGATTGGAGTCATTACGTAAAAATTGCAATGGGAGACTCTGTGGAAGGGACAAAAATAGTGCGTCCTCTGTGGTGTAGACTAATTTCTAAGCTGGAGACTCTCAGGTCAGTTTTGCAACTGTTTAAAGGATGGATCAACGAGTGTTTAAGCAGTCTGACGCTATCAGAAGTACACGACTTTAATAGTAGACATAACGCCATTCATTTTTCAGTTGTTCTGATAATGGGAAACTCAGTGAGCGGTTGTTAAACTGATATTAGGATTAGCCAGCATAAAAGGTTGTCTATGACGTATTGGACGGCCTAATTCTTTCACTCCCAGAGAGTCTCCCGTTTTATATTTCATATGGTAATAAACAATCACCGTGTTCCACAACCAGACATTGATCGAAGTGGCTCTCTTTGAAGCAGAGAAAGTAATAATTAATAAATTGTGATCATGCTGAAACGTAGACTATGTTTAGTTAACGCTATAGACTACTTTGGAAATTTAACGAAATCTGAAAAAAATTTCAATCCCGAGCCACGGGAGAGGCATTAACGCGCTTGATCCACTCTGTAAAAGAGATCCATAGACCACGTGACTGCGCCAGAACTCTCAGTTACCTTACTACTCATGTCTGTCTGTCTGTCCGTTTGTCTATCTGTAAGTTTGTCTGCCTGTATGGTTGTCTGCTTGTATGGCTGTCTTTCTGTCTCTGGATCTCTCTCTCTCTAAACTAACCCTCTATTTCCTCTAATTGTAGTTCTATTCCACGCCATTTGCCTTTCATTGCCTCTGTTTCTGTCGGTCTCTCCTTCTGCCTGTCTGTTTCTTTCTCTGTGTCTCTGTCCCTCTATCTATCAAGGTTTTCGTAAATGGCTCAAGGTTAACAGAGAGAGAGAGAGAGACAGACAGACAGACAGACAGAGACAGACAGAGACAGAGAGAGAAACACCTGCAGCTGAGAAGATAGAGCACGTGATATCCAGATACATTTAATGTGGTGCGCATGTAAGTGATGGCCAGCGCGACATGAATTACGACAATTGGCAATTTAGCGCTTGTAAGATTGGCAATTCGTCGCCAGTCGTCAGGCAATCCGTGCAAGTCATGGCAATAAGGTGGCCAACAGGACTTCACATCGACTTCATGTAGGCCTATAGTCCACCGAATCCCAGACTCAACTTACTAAAATGTTTCCTACTTTCGCGTTTTGTTGGTTTAGACTGCACGATACAGCTGCTGTGGGGCAGATTGAACAACTGTGAAATGAAATGATATGTGAAATGTGCTGTGCAGCATAGTCCAAATGTTATGATATGCTAATTGTATTGTATTGCAGGCTGTCTGTTCTGTTAGTAGTTAAGATTGTTTCAATTGCATAACATGTAAATGTACAGCGCAGTGCGTTTGTCAGGCGCTTAATAAAGAAAAGGTATTATTATTATTTATTATTATTATTATTATTATTTTTTTTGCCCCGAGGTAAACATGATCCCTCAGGGACTTGAATATTACTATTGTAGATGGGGTTGTCTGGAAATGACCCTACTCGTCGTTATTATTATTATTATTATTATTATTATTATTATTATTATTATTATTATTATTATTATTATTATTATTATTATTATTATTATTATTATTATTATTATTATTATTATTATTAATGTTTTGTTATTGTTACGTAACGTCATGTTGTGGTGTCCTATGTGAAGTGTGTTATGCTGCGATATGCTAGTCTAGTCTATGCTGTGGTATGTTATGGTGAGTTGTGCTATGTTATTCTATGTTCTGCTGTGATGCTTGATAGTGTAGTTGTTAGCGTGCTGGACTGTCAGTCGAGAGGTCGAGGGTTCAAATCCCCGTCAGAGCAGAAATTTGGTTCGAGAATTCTGCTCCAACTGCGCCCCCTAGCCAACTTAGCTACGATGAGTACAATGACTGTTGGTCTGTAAGTATGTATGTATGTCTATCTGTCTGTCTGTCTCGCTGTCTGTCTGCGTCTCTGTCTGTCAGACTGTATGTCTGTCTGTCTGTCTGTTTGTCTATCTGTCTCTCTATCTGTCTGTCTGTCTGGTCTAACTTCCGCCATATTTAACCAGCCAACATCGAAATCAGAAATGAAACCGGTTTCGGATGATACTCCCCTTTCTCCTAATCAGCGGCAATTCGATATCTCGAAGGCCTCCTTCTTAACTGGCGCCCACTCTTCGGGTGTGGAACAGCCGCGAATGGAATTACGGATGAACCTTGGTGGTGGGGGTTGGTGGTGGGAGCCAGGGCAGCCGATCGAGACCCGCCTCAAGGCAGGAAGACGTCAAATGACTTTCGACGGTCGCTAGAACCGAGCTAGGTCGATCGCCAACCTCGCTATGTCGAACAATTGACATGATTATCTAATTAACTTTGCCATCGGCTTTCCATACTGCGCTGCGCACGAAACTTACGCGCACTTGCAGAGGTTATACCCACGCGCATTCCTAGACAGATATACAGGCGAACAGATAGACAGACATACGGGTAGATAGACAGAGAGACAGAGAGACGGACGGACAGAATGACACAAATGGTGACTACCCTTTGTTGTCTTATCATTGATAACGACCCCATAACTAACCTTTCATTAGCCTTACAACTAACTTCAACTTTCCATGTCTGACCTTATTGCACTTACCGTCACTGACCACACCTGACCTTAATTTACTCTACATTGCCTCTCTTACATTAATTTTCTTACCTTACATTGTCTTATAAAACCTCCCCTTATACCTCATCTTATGTAGGTCAGCAAATTACTTAACTTCCGAACGCAGAGATGTTAATTAGAGATTTAATAGCCCTCTCTGTGTGTCTCCGTCTCTCTCTTTATCTCTCTGTCTGTCTGCTTGTCTATGTTTCTCTGTCTCTGTCTTTGCTGGCTATCTGTGTATGGTTATCTGATTTAAAACTTCATAGACAGACAGACAGACAGACAGACAGACAGACAGATAGGTAGATAGGTAGAGTGGTGTTTATATATACATCCACCTACCTATCTATCTATCTTTCTACTCATCCATCCATCGTCCGTCTGTCCGTCTGTCTGTCTGTCTGTCTGTCTGTCGTCTGTCTATCTACCTATCCGTATATCTATCCGTAAGTCTATCCACCTATCTACGCTTCAATGGCTCTTACCATCTTCTTCACGATTCTAAATCTGTATCTTTCTATCTATCTATCTCGATTGAATCATCGGTTTCAAACCAGAGACACAGAGCCTCCCTCGGTCGAAGTCATTAAGCCACTCATCCCCCGGATGAATCCTTAAATCGATCAAGGCGGCCATTCGATCTGTCGTAAAGAATTCGAAAGTGGAGAGGGAGGCGATGGTTGGCCACACAGCACCGTCAGAGGGGGCGCTGACCCTCGTCGGCCTCGGGGCTGGGGTGGAGGTGAAGGGACGGGGTTGCTTGCTATAGGGGGCCGTTCGAACGCTTCGCTTCAATGGCGCTTTTGAAACGAGGGAAAAGATTCATCGCTGGAACGCACGAGAACTCCTAATTGAATCAATGATGGATCCAAAGACGATTACGATGATCATACCAACACTACGACCATTCTATACATCAGATGATGATGATAGTGAAGAGGATGATGATGAGGATGGTTATAACGGTGGTGATGATGATGGTCATGATGATGATGATAATGATGGCAGTGGCAATGATGATGGTGTTGGTGGTGGTGGTGTTGGTGGTGGTGGTGGTGGTGGTGGTGGTGGTGGTGGTGGTGGTGGTGGTGGTGGTGGTGGTGGTTGTGGTGGTGGTGGTGGTGGTTGTGGTGGTGAGGAGGAGGAGTAGTAGGAGGAATAGGAGGAGAAGGAATAGGAGGAGGAGGTGGCTGGAGGAAGTAAGGAAGGAAGGAAGGAAGGAAGGAAGGAAGGAAGGAGGGAAGGAAGGAAGGAAGACAGGAAGGAAGGAAAGAAGGAAGGAAGGAAGAGAGGAAGGAAGGAAGGAAGGAAGGAAAGAAGGAAGGAATGACAAAAAGAAGTAATGAAGAAAGTTTAAAAAGAAAGAGAAAGGGAAGTAAGGAAGGAAGGAAGGGAGTAAGGAAGAAGAGACGGAGGTAAGAAAGGAAGAACTAAGGAAGGAAGGGAGGGAGGAAGGCAGAGCTGTGGGAAGGAAGAAAAGAATGACTGGAGGATAGAACGAAAGAAAGAAAAGGAGAGAATGTAGGCAGAGAGGGATGGAGAGATCGGCAGAAACCAAAAACGGACGAATCAATGCATCGATGAATGAAAGAATGAGAAACTGAATAAAGGATGGAACCAATACACGCACAGACACAGGCAGACAAACAGACGACCTCAGGCACAGACACAAAGACAGAGACAGACGGATCGAAATTGCGTTGAACATCTCTCCATCCATCGTTGTTTAAATTGCATTGAGTATTATTCCATTCGCGGCTGTATAAATTGCATTGAGCCTTAACCCGATACAATAAGTTCCTTCCCATAATATCGTCTTCGCTTTAATCTCCCTTCGCAACCGTCTCCCGCATTCCTAATATTCCAATTCCATATCTTTCCCATCCATCGCCTTATAATTCCCGCTCCACGTGCCTAGAATTCCGCATCAGCCCGTTCTCAATTCATACCTAATTATACCTGAAACCCTTTGGCTTAACAGATATCCCTGCCAAGGAGGACCGGACCGGGACCGGAGTGACCAGCGGCGGGCTGGGAGAGTGATGACCAGTGATGAGTGACCACTGGTCATTTGTCAGAATAGCCAGTGATCGGTTTGAATAGATAGTCATATGTATAATGTATGTATGTATGTATGTATGTATGTATGTATGTATGTATGTATGTATGTATGTATGTATGTATGTATGTACGTACGTATGTATGTACGTATGTACATACGTATGTATGTATGTATGTATGTATGTATGTATGTATGTATGTATGTATGTATGTATGTATGTATGTATGTATGTATGTATGTATGTATGTGTGTATGTACGTATACGTACGTATGTCTGTACGTATGTATGTATGTATGCATGTACGTATGTATGTATGCATATATGAGCACTTGTTGTAGCGCCCCTTCAAGATTTCTACTCAGAGGCGCTCCTGACTACAGCGCGGACACTGAATCGGAGTTTCACGCCGAAGCGCATGAGCAATTGCGAGTGAAGGACTTGCCCAGGGTCCCTACGCGGCGTCTTGAGGTGGATTCGAACCCGCATCCCTACGGCTGCAAGGCACCGAACATACCCCTAAACCACCGCGACCCACAAATATAGTGGTAAGTTGTCGCAGTTACCAGTGTTGAGACCTCTTCACTAATGACCATTGGTAGTATAGGTTATCAGAGCGATGGTAACGTCACTGGCGTGAAGAGCAGTAAGAAGCGGGATCGATTCCCGCTACCCTCCAAAAAGTCCACTCAGCCTATCATTCGCCAGATGGCGTTGGAAAAATGAGTAGTAGGACGTGATGGGCGCCTTGTATAGCTGCCAAACAGTTAAATTCGATTCCTGTAATAACTTGTGATCATCCGTTCTTACCATGAATTGTAATCATACTGCGGTGAGTCAGTTTGAATTGTGATAAACGAAGATCATATACGGTCAGTTCTGAGTGTCCATTGGTCATTTCCCAAAGTCTCCAGTGACCAGCGGTGAGCCTTCCAAACGAGTGAGTAGTGACCATTGGTAATTTCTCGCAGTCACTTCGAACAATTCGTTAAGAGCGACCTTGTAGTTGTCAGTAACTCTCGGAGTGACAAGTGGTAGTTTCTCAGAGAGAGACCGGCACTCAGGTCAACAGTGACGATGGTCATTTCTCAACGTGACCAGTTGTCAGTTGTCGTAGTGACCAGTGGTCAGCTGTCAGAGTGACCATTACGCCCATTCGTCTCCTTCGTAGCCAAACGTTGACCTCTCTATACTAAGCGACTCTCCTTCTTCGCCCTTGAGAGAGTCAAAGAAGATTTCTGCTACTGATGGATGCTTGGATCTGTCTGTCTGTCTCTCTATCCGTCTATTCGTCTCTCCGTCTATCTGTCTCTCTCTGTTCGCCTGTCTGCTTGTCTGCCTGTCCATCTGTCTCTCAGTTTATCCGTCTGTCTCTCCGTCCGCCTGTGCGCCTGTCTGTCCGTCTGTCTGTCTGCCTGTCTGTCTTCCATCTAATCGTGTCTCTCTGTCTGTCCGTTTGTCTCTCCTTCGGCCTGTACGCCTGTCCGTCTGTCTGTCTGACCATCTGCCTGTCCGTCTGTCTGTCTGTATGTATGTCTATCTGCCCGTCCGCCTGTCTGTCTATCTCTCCGTCTGTCCGTCTGTCTGTCCGTTCGCCTGTACGCCTGTCCGTCCGCCTGTATATCTGTCTGTATATCTGTCTGTATATCTGTCTGCCCTGTCTGTGCATCTGTTTGTCTCTGTCTGTCTGTCTGTCCTTCTGCCTGTATCCCTGTTGACTATCGTGTTCTGTGCTAAACGAAGTGTTGCTAACTGATTTGTGACACCCTTCCATACCGAACACAACCGTCCTTCCATCTTGTTTTGACAATTTCCCGTCCCGCGTTCTCCCATCTCTTAACCGACCACTTCACACCGCCTGGCGACATCTGTCGCTAGCGTGTGGCGACTGCGAGATTTCTCGAGATTGCGTCTTGAAATCTCGCAGCGTCAACGGAAAGCTTTTACCGTTTTAAAAGCCGAGCAGTGGACTTCACACGCGGCGGATGAACACAGCTGTCTGTTGTGGTTATTTGGCGCACGGCGGATGAATACCGAAGACAATTCGACACGCAAGGACCGGCGATGAGAAGCCTCCCTTCGGACCTGACGGAGGAATTTGTAAATCCAGATGGATCGAAACAATTCGATGAACGAGATAGCAGAAAAGGCACAACAAGGCTTTGAAATAACATGGCATAACATAGCATAACATAACATAACAGAGTTAACGTACCCGGTAACGTAACGTAACAATAATAACATAACGTAACATAACATAACGTAATATAACATAACGTAATATAACATAACGTACTATAACATAGCATAAAATGACACAGTATCATATAGCATAACATGAAACGACATGGCACAGCACATCATAGCATTGTATAGCATAGTTATGCAAGCTAAAATAACATAACTTAGCATGACATGACAAAACATAACATAGAATGACATGACATAGCAGAACGCAACATAACATGGCATAACATACAACACAAAATAACATAGAATAGCATAACATAGCATAACATAGGTATAGCGTAACATGACATAATATGGTTAACGTAACGTAACGTAGCGTAACATAACATAAAAGAGCATAGCATCATATATCATAGCTTAGCATAACTTTGAGTAACATAGCAAAACGTAACATAACATAACTTAACATAACCTAACATGCCATAACATAAAATAACATAGCATAGCTTAGCATAACTTTGAGTAACATAGCAAAACGTAACATAACATAACTTAACATAACCTAACATGCCATAACATAAAATAACATAGCATAGCTTAGCATAACTTTGAGTAACATAGCAAAACGTAACATAACATAACTTAACATAACCTAACATGCCATAACATAAAATAACATAGCATAGCTTAGCATAACTTTGAGTAACATAGCAAAACGTAACATAACATAACTTAACATAACCTAACATGCCATAACATAAAATAACATAGCATAGCTTAGCATAACTTTGAGTAACATAGCAAAACGTAACATAACTTAACATAACCTAACATGCCATAACATAAAATAACATAGCATAGCTTAGCTTAACTTTGAGTAACATAGCAAAACGTAACATAACTTAACATAACCTAACATACCATAACATCAAATAACATAACATAACATAACACAACATGACATTATGTAACATGACATAACATGCCTTAACATAGAAATAACGTAACATAACATAGCATAACGTAACGAAAACGCAGCATAAGATAACAGCTCACCGTAAATTGGAACTTAACCGTAATTATTCTGTTATTAACAGAAAGGTAAAGGGTTGAGAGAGGAAAAGTGACTGTTGAAGGGAGGGAACGAGGTTGGGAACAGCTGAGAGTGAGAGCAGGGGTTGGGGAGGGTGTCTTAACGGATTGATATTCTCGATAGTGTTCTGATTATGGCTTGGTTTTGGAACGCCATCGTTTGATCCTTGTGAATTGGACACCAGGGAGATAGAGGTTACGAATTATTAATTGCAATAACATGGGGTTTATTGATGGAGGGAGGTAAGGGTTGAGGATGGGTGTTAGAGAAGGAGGGAGACGACTCTGAGGAAAGCAGGGTGTAAGAGAGAGAGAGAGAGAGAGAGAGAGAGAGAGAGAGAGAGAGAGAGAGAGAGAGTCGGTCTGTCTGTCTGTCTGTCAAATATGCCACAACTTAACCGTCACGCTGTTACCGGACGCTGTTATCTGTCTGTCTGTCTGTCTGTCTGACTCTCTCTTTTTTCTCTCTATCTATCTATCTATCTGTCTGTCTGTCTGTCGTCTGTCTGTCTGTCTGTCTGTCTGTCTGTCACACACACAAACACATTCTGCCCCTAAATACTATCTCTGTCTGTCTCTTCTCTCTGCCTCTCTGTATGTCTGTCTGTCTGTCTGTCTCTCCTCGAGCACCCTGCTTTCCACAGAGCCGTCTCTCTGTCTCTCTCCTTTCTCTGTCTGTCTGTCTCGTGTGTCTCTCTCTCTCTCTCTCTCTCTCTCTCTCTCTCTCTCTCTCTCTCTCTCTCTCTCTCTCTCCTGTGTGCACCCTGCTTTCCACAGAGTTGTCTCCCTGCCTCTCTTACACCCAGGGCAGACAGACAGACAGACAGACAGACAGACAGAGAGGGGAGAGAGCACCATATGGTGAGGGCGGGAGGTAAGAAGAGACGGAGAGAAGGATTGGGGATGGGGCATTAGAAAAGGGAGAGAGGGAGGGAGAGATAGAGTGGAGGTGAAGGATGTGAATGACAGAAAAATCGAGGCAGACGGATAGAGAAGATTAACCCAGGAGAGAGGAAATTGGACAATCAATGCAATCGGTCTCTTTAATTTGCGACAAATTTAGATTTGTTCAGATGACTCGCAGCGACTGGAGGAGAAGGAGGGAGAGGAGGAGAAACTGGAGGAAGTGGAGAATCTCGAGGAGAAAGAAGAGAAAAAGGAGGAAGAGAAGGAGGAGGAGAAACGGAGAAGGAGAAGGAGGAGAAGAAGTGGAGAAAGAGAAGGAAGAGAAGGAAGAGGAGAAACGGAGAAGGAGGAGAAGTGGAGAAGGAGAAGGAAGAAGGAAGAGGAGAAACGGAGAAGGAGAAGGAGGAGAAGTTGAGAAGGAAGAGAAGGAAGAGGAGAAGGAGAAGGAGAAGTGGAGAAGGAGAAGGAAGAGAAGGAAGAGAAGGAAGAGGAGAAACGGGAGAAGGAGGAGAAGTGGAGAAGGAGGAGGAAGAGAAGGAGGAGGAGAAACGGAAGAGAAGGAGGAGGAGAAGTGGAGAAGGAGAAGGATGAGAAGGAGGAGGAGGAGGAGGAGAAGGAAGAAAAGGAAGAGGAGAAGTGGAGAAGGAGATGGAAGAGAGGAGGAGGAGAAGAGGCGGAGAGGAAGAAAAGAAGAGAAGAAGGAGGGAAGGAGGAGAAGGAGGAGAAAGAGAAGAATGAAGAGGAGAAAGAGGAGGAGAAAGAAGAGGAGAGCCTAGGGATAGAAGAAAGAAGCAGAATGCACTAGCCACTGACCATTATCCAGTTGATCCACTATTAACAGTCTATGGCTGATAAGCATGCATTGTGTTGAACATGCATGCCTGTAATGTGCTTTACATTAGGCTGCATAACATTAAGGCCTACCGGTTAATGTGATCTGAGGAATGCGTTCTTCCTGTCCACAAGACGTGCTGTCATGTCTTCGAACTGTATTCGCTTCCAGATGGCGCCACTAGGCAACGCATTTTTATAGCGCTAGCAGCCGTTGCCATTGCATCGTCGATTTCATGCATAATGGAGATCCGAGCCTTCGAAACTGCGGTATTAGATCGAGCATGTGCTTCACGTCCGCTCCGAGCACGCCCCGAGTCAACTTCGTCTGGTGTCTTCGACCACTGCTCTGAGCGCGCTTCGAGCTGAACCCGAGCAACTTGATGTCGGTTGTCAACTCTATACGGAGCCCGTTGTTGATTTGTTGATATTCTACGTGTTTGCGAAGGTCTGCCGATAGCGACTTCAAATTTATAGAGCACCGTTGTTTAGAGATGAACTTTCATTCAACGAGTCTTAAACAACATTGGCATCGTCGCGTAGACTGCGTTGTACTAACTTTATTTAGCGCAACTAACACAGAACCTGCTGCGCCAGACTCTTGTCTATGAAGAACTTACCAATGGAATATACTCCATGCTTGCTCGCTGACAGGAACTTCATCAATGCCAAACCAGCCTAACCTAAAACAGCTAACCTTGTGTAGTTTATTCATTCGAGAATTTAGTACAGCGCCTCTTCAGAGACCTACTCAGGGGCGCTCTCTGCGCAACCTTGTTTGATGTTAAGTGTCATTACGACGAAAATAGCAGTCAGCAAAACATTGCACAGCAAGTTAGAGTCACCAGTAGCGGGCCCATGCACACACGAGGAACCAACCAAAGGATTCCCGTCGAAAGCTACAGAGGGCATGGATGTTCAGAGTCCCTGAGCCAAGTTGCGTCGATAGAGTAGAGCGACGACAGGTGACAGCGTTCGCACACACGATGACGATGCCGACAGCAGTCCTCACTGGTAGAAGATGATACACTTCCGGTCATTCGTCGAGGCACAAGGAGTACGCAGAGAAAGGCATTCGTCGTGTATCGGTCGGTTGATAGAAGCGCCTCCAGTTTATTATCTATTCTCTACACTGCGATGATTGTGAAACATAATACCTCGATCAGTCCATCCATCAATGGCTTCATCGAACAACCAATCACCAATTCCATCAATCACTCAGATAGTCATCCGGTGATTTGATGATCGCTGTTAACTGAACCCTTAGCCAGATATCATCGGTTGGAGTCTTGGAGATATGCAAATGCAACGCGAAAGGTCAAGAGAAACGACTGACCTTTGAACTACGACCTGAAATAATACATGATGTCAAGTATATGTTCATGTTTGAGAATACGTAAAACGCTACGTACCTTTCGCAGTTTGCAGATCATTTGCAGTTCCTTTGACTCGGACGAATCCCTTAATTGTTCTCGGTAACATTCGTTGATTTCTTTGTCATTGAATATCCGAAAGGAAGCGAAAATAAACAGCACATGGCCACGACGTCATCGCTTTCGCGTAAACATGGAGCGGATGAGCAATTGTGACGTCATAGTCGTTACCATGGCAACAAAGGTTTATTGAAAGGCGTAATAGTTAGAATGTAATGTGGGCACAAATAATTATTATCATGAGAATTATTATAATAATAAATTATATTATGATCGTTATTTGTGGCAATACATGATATCCAATAAATTTTTCGATAAATCCATTTTTCGAATAGTTTATCATCGTATAGTGAGAGTGAGAAGCACTCATGGAGCTGTTGAGCTTTTCTGATCAAACGAAAGTGACATTTCATATTAGTCCAAGAACTTAAAGTTACTAATATTTATTATTATGCATGCATTTAGGTGATACCAGCAAATTTTTTATAGAATTTGTAGAGGAACTAACACAGAAGATAATCTGATATCAAAATGTCTATTTTTACAACGCGTGAGCGTTCTTCCTTCATTTAGAATAGAGTTCAAGCCTACTTACTTGCTGATTATTCCTTGCATGAGATTCTTTGTTCTACCCGTGGACGAGTTAACCGATAAATAATAGTCGATTGCTGATTTTTCAAAGTCGATAGCTGACGATTTATAGTCGATATAGCTGATGATTTAGTGCCTCACAACCTTCTTTCTCCGGCTCAGCAGAGAATGTGGCAGTGCATATTTTAACGAATTTGGACTACTGGGACAAAGTCTGCTACTATACTTTCAATGTTATTGGAAACTAACATTGAAAGTAAATTACCTGAGACATATAACCAAAACTACTGGGGCAAATCCTAAAACTACTGGGGCAAATCCAAACTACTGGGGCAAATCCTAAAACTACTTGGGCAAATCCTAAAACTACTTGGGCAAATCCTAAAACTACTGGGGCAAATCCTAAAACTACTGGGACATTTATCCCAGTAGTTATACAGTTAAAATATGCACTGGAATGTGGACCAGGACTTTGCTAATGGATGTCCACGTCTGGTCTCCTGCCAATCGGACTTGGACCTTCTAACTCTGGACAACCGCTGTGACACGACGCAACAACGCTCGTGAATAATCTGGTGCCCTCCGTTTATCTTTGGAGTTGCGCTTTAGAAATTCCAAGGTTACGATTATTATTACAGTCGATGTGATTGGAGTATCGATGGGTTTCGATGTTCATATCAAAACTGCACTGACTCAAATCAGTTTCTTTTTTAATCAATTTCTAATCTGTATCCTGTCTTGAAAACAATATTTAATAATAATTACAATTATTTATTTATGGCTACAGTCACTGACCTGCGCGTTTTTTCACTCCCATCGCAAAACTATAAACCTACGTTTTCATGGTAACCACGATGACGTAACAAGTTTTCGGTTAATAAAATTATGCTTTTATAGTAGCCACGATGACGTAACAATTTCCCGATTCATCATAACAGACCTATGTTTCCATAGGAACCACGATGACGTAACAATTTTTTGATTCATCAAATTATGCTTTTATAGTAGCCACGATGACGCAACAATTTTTCGATTAACAAATCATCAAATTATGCTTTTATAGTAGCCACGATGACGTAAAAATTTTTCGATTCATCATAGCAGACCTATGTTTCCATAGTAACCACGATGACGCAACAATTTTTTGATTCATCAAATTATGCTTTTATAGTAGCCACGATGACGTAACAATTTTTCGATTCCGATATCATCTTTTATATAACATGACGTAACAATTTTATGATTTCAAATAGGTAGCCACGATGACGTAACAATTTTTCGATTCATCATAACAGACCTATGCTTTTATAGTAGCCACGATGACGTAACAATTTTTATGATTACGTAACAATTTTTCGATTCATCATAGCAGACCTATGTTTCCATAGGAAAATTAACAATTTTTCGATTCATCATAACAGACCTATGTTTCCATAGTAACCACGATGACGTAACAATTTTTCAATTCATCATAACAGATCTATGGCTAGGAACCATAATGACCACAATGATTCAGTAACAATGCTTTCCGATTCATCATAACAAGACCTATGTTTCCATAATGACCACGATGACGTAACAATTTTTCGATTCATCATCACTATGTTTCCATAGGAACCACGATAACGTAACAATTTTTCGATTCATCCAGACCTATGTTTCCATAGGAACCACGATGACGTAACAGTTTTCCGATTCATCATAACAGACCTATGTTTCCATAGGAACCACGATGACGTAACAATTTTTCGATTCATAACAGACCTATGTTTCCAGACCTATGTTTCCATATGTGTTCATCGACCACGATGACGTAACAATATTCCGATTCATCATAGCAGACCTATGTTTCCATAATGACCACGATGACGTAACAATATTCCGATTCATTGTATGAGACCTGTTTCCATAGTAACCACAATGACGTAAAACTTCCCAATTTATAATGACGGAACCATATGTTTCCATGGTGACCACGATGACGCCACAGATGCCTAATTCGTCACGACGAACCTATTTTTCCGCGATGGCGACTTCCTTTTAGGGGGGCCCGACAGCGCATTGGATAACACACTGGCATAGAGAGCGAGAGGTACCGAGTTTGAAGTCCGTAGGCGGACATGCTTTGTAGGCTGCTATTAGCGCCGTGTATTGCAGGCTGTCTGTTCTGTTAGTAGTTAAGATTTATGTCTTCTGTCATTTGTGTTCTTGTGAATTGTTTCAATTGCATAACTGTACACTGTAACCAGTTGCGGTTTCTCAACCGGATTGTTTCAATAAAGAATATAATTTTATTATATTTTTAGACTCAGCATAGGCCCATTTTGTTTACGCTTCCTTCTGGACTTTCAGTGACAGCTGACGACTGTCACCGAGATATAAAGATTTATCTGATTGCAAGGAACCGCAGTCTGAGTTTCAGTGTGAAATAAAATACAGCCCGTAAAAACAAAGTTTTTTACTATATCCATCTAGTATCCTATAACGTGTACTCTGAAAATAGTCCGCGTTCATTTTACGTCATAGCGTGCGTTTAATGAGGCAGCGCGCCCGTTTTGTTGCGGCCAATGGCAACGCTGCGTATCGGAAAAGTTGAGTCCCCGATTCGAAAGTTTAGTCCCAGATTCTATAAGCTTGCCTTTTTTGGGGAGCTGAAATTTTTATAGAATGAAGTGTCTGCGAGGGCGAGTCTATCTGCAAAGTTTCATGACGATTGAATGATTGTAAGTGATCGAATTAGTCGTCGCAAGATTTGACTTTTTAGCCTGTGGCTCAAACATTCAAGCAAACATTCAAGATTTCCGTAAGTTAAACTAGATGGATAAAAAGCTGCCTTTGGTCTTTTCAGAAGTTACGTATATATATATATATATATATATTGTTAGGGTCTCATGTCTGAGTCCTAACCGGTCCTGGGATGGGCATTCGTTACCCTTGAGTAGTTCCTTAGCCGAGGGGAGTAGGCTATATAAGGAGGTACGAAAAGGGGCGGTTAGAGAATCTCCGATACTCAGCCTTCGCGCTAGTCGGGTTGTCTGAGATTTCTCTGGGTTGCATGGTAGTCAAGTTAGTTCGTGACTTGTGCCATTTTCAAGTCTTCTTACGGTGCTTCCGTTTCTGATGTTCGTCAGCCCGTTGCTGAGTTACAGACTTCTTGTTAGTTGGTCGTTCTTCGTATTGAAAACGAACCTTTCTTCCACCGTCGTTCAACGGTTGGGTAATGTATCGTTTTGATTTATTGTTTTTGTCGAGAATTATACCTTGAAAACTAGATTCGAGTCTTCAGCTTTGTTGTAGCTAGGAGGAACCCGTAACATATGGGAGCTCTAGCCGGGATTTTTTTCTCGTACGTTTGAAATTTTCATTTGTTAGTAGACAACATTTAAGGTGTCTTTGAGTCGTAGAGGAAAATTTTGAAATTAAGGGGCGTGTCTGACGAGTTTTGTCTGACGGAGGAAATTTCGAAATTTAGAAAATGGAGACACCGGAGGTGGCAAAAATGTTAAAAGCGGAGGACATTTTTGAATTGAAACAAGATGAATTACGTACGGAATTGGAGAAATTGGGGCAAGACGTGAAAGGTCTTACGAAATTGCAAATGCAAAAAGCATTGTTGAAATTGGTTTCGTCGCCCTATTCTTCGCCAAAAGCAAAAGAGTCTGAGGTTAAGGCGGAAAGTTTACAATTGAAATTGGCCGAAATTGCACGTATACAGCAAAAAGAAGACCGAGAAGCGGAAAGACAGTTTGAGCTGGAGAAATTCAAAATACAAACACAGATGGAAGCGGATGCTAAGAAGGAACAGGCACAAATAGAAGCTAAGTTTAAGATGGAACAAGCAGAATTGGAGTCACGAAGACTTGAGAAAGAATTTGAAGCTAAGGCACAGGTGAAGAAAGAAGAGATAGAAGCAATGGAAAGGAAGATACAAATGGAAGCACAGGTTAAGAAAGAAGAGGCAGAAGCAATGGAGAGGAAAATACACATAGAAGCACAGGTTAAGAAGGAAGAGGAAGAAAGGAGGATACAGTTAAGAAAGAAGAGGCAGAGGCAACAGAAAGGAAGTTACGAGTGGAGGCAGACATTTTAGAAAGGAAGTTGAGGGTAGATAACGAAACAACGACAGCAAAGTTGTCTATGGAAAACGAGGCTAAGAGGATGCAGATAGAAGCAGATGAGAGAAAGTTACAAATGGAATTGGCAGAGAAAGAAAAACAGAGACAGCATCAATTGCAAATGAAGGAATTAGGAGGTTCATTTGAAAGATTAACAGGAGGTTACTTCGAGGACGGAGCACAAGGTTTGAATGAGGAAAATGCAGAAAGAACGGGGCATACGTCGAAATTTAATATCGCGTCGGCAGTAAAATTTGTACCTCGGTTTGACGACACAAATTTGGAGCATTATTTACAATCGTTTGAAAAAGCCATGGAGCTTCATCAATTTCCAAAAGATAAATGGTCGTCGTTAATTCATACGAAGTTAACGGGGAAGGCGTTACAAATTTTCGGAGAGCTCTCATTGGAACAATGTAAGGACTATGATGTTGTGAAAAAGTCTTTGCTTACGGCGTATTCAAGAGTGCCAGAGTTCTATAGGAAAAGGTTTCGAGAATTGCAGAAAGGGAATCTTGAAACTTATTCAAATTTTGCGTATCGTTTGAATATTCCATTTAAGAGTTGGCTGGAAGGTGAAGGTGCATTGTCTGATTTAGATAAGGCTTTGGAAATTTTCAAATTGGAACAGTTTGTGAATTGTCTGCCTGGGGATTTACATCGTTGGATAATCGAACGCAAAGTAACGACACTTTCTGAAGCAGCACGTATGGCTGATGAATATGATTTGCTGTACAAACCTTTCAGGAAAGCTAATGTAGCTCCAGTGAAATTTGAAAAGGGATGGGCAAATGACACTGCTAATGTGAAACGAAGCGGAGGTCAAAATTCTTGGGGTAGCCCTAAGAATACAGCAAGGAATTATACAGGTGCGTTTGGCACTCCTGTAACTTGTGCATACTGTCATGCAAGATCGCACAGCATTACAAATTGTGAAAAGCTAAAAGCAAGAAATTTGGCCTGTGCGAACACAAATTATTCAGATAATAACATTGGATTAGTAGATGTGCAGTCGGGCAATCCAACGATAAATCAGCAGTATAGACCGTTTGTTAAGGATGGGCTTGTGTACGGACGACAGGGTTCGCAGCGTCATGTGGTGCTACTGAGAGACTCGGGTGCATTACAGTCGATAGTCAGTAGGGATGGGCTTAATCCTAGTGATTATGTCTTAACGGGAGACGATAGATTGATTCAGGGAATTGTTGGTGAACCAGTTAATGTCCCGTTAGTTGAAATTCAATTAGAAAGTGAGTGGGTTTCTGGAACTGTTCTTTGTGGGTTGGTGGACAAATTACCAAAAGGAATTAATATGCTCATCGGAAATGACTTAATGCAAAAGGAACCGATAGATGTAGCAGTTGTTACTAGGGCTCAGAGTAAATTAGGGACGACGATGCAGTCAAGCGTAGATAGACAGGACGCTGCAAACGTTGACGCTCCTATAATTAAGAGTTCTGATGTAATTGATTCTGTTGACTTGAATTTAAATGATTTGTTTACTGAAGATGTTGACAGTCATGTTGAAGGTTTGGAATTTTGTACACGGGAAAGATTAATTGAATTGCAACGCAGTGACGAATCTTTCAATTGTCTTTTTGATCTAGCACGGTCACCGGACAGAAGTGAACGCTCTTTTTACGAAGTTCGTGATGGAGTTTTGGTTCGTGTCTGGAGGAGTGTGTTGGAGCCAGAAGGTTTCGGTAGAACGCAAGTACTCGTTCCAATTTCTTTACGGCCTAAGATAATTCATGTAGCGCATGATGTTCCTTCGAGTGGACATTTAGGTACACAGAAAACTCTTGATAGAGTGTTGAGGCATTTTTATTGGCCTGGTATTTTCAAGTACGTGAGAGAGTACTGTCGTACTTGTGATGTTTGTCAGAGGCTTGGCAAGGGAGCTACAAAAGCTAGAGCGCCTTTGATTAATTTGCCAGTCATTGATAAACCATGGTCAAGAATTGCTTTGGATATCGTTGGTCCTTTGGACATTTGCGATAAGTCGGGAAACAGATTTCTGTTAACGATAATGGATTTAGGTACACATTTTCCGTTGGCATTTCCGCTTAAGGTACACACAGCGGTGGAAGTGGCAAAGGTGTTGGTGTCAGTGTTCACAACATTTGGTTTTCCTGATGAAGTTTTGACAGATCAGGGTTCTGAGTTTATGTCAGAATTGATGCAATTGTTGATGAATGAATGTCAAATAATTCAGTTAAAGACGAGCGCATTTCATCCAATGACGAATGGATGCCTGGAACGTTTTCATCGTACTCTAAAAGATATGTTGAAAGCAGTAGGGGAAACTTTTCAGGGTGATTGGGATGAAATTCTTCCTTGGGTGCTTTTTGCATATAGAGAAGTTCCAGTTCAGGGATTAGGATTCTCTGCATTTGACTTGATGTTTGGAAGGGATGTGAAAGGGCCCTTACAAATGATTAAGCATAGTTGGTTACGTACTGATGTAGTACCAAAATTGAAGAAGACAAATTTAATTGATTTTGTTTTGGATCTTCGAGAGAAGATTAAGGTATCTTTACAGATTGCAAATAATAATGAAATGGTGCATAAATCTAAGTCGAAGGAATGGTATGATTTGCATGCGAAGTCTGTTACTTTTGAGAAGGGTGAACAGGTTTTACTGTTGTTGCCTTTGATTGGGAAACCATTACAAGCGAAGTACTGTGGTCCCTATCAAGTACTGAAAAGACTTGGTGAGGTGGATTATCTCGTCGGTACTCCAGATCGGAGGAAAACGAAAAGGGTGGTGCATGTGAATCTCATGAAGAGATATTTACCACGGCAAGGGGAGAAGGTGATGGTTGTGGATATTGAACCTGAAACGCATGTGTTGGTGACTGATACAAGCACACCTACATCATTTTTGGAATCAGTGAATATGGATCACTTGAATCAGAGTCAAATTGATGATTTAACAAATGTGTTGTGCAAATTTCAGAATGTGTTTAGTGACAAGCCGGGGAAGACAACTTTGGTGTCACATGATGTCAAGTTGATGGAGGGAGTAAGACCTATGAGGCAATCACCATATCCGCTTCATCCGGAAAGGTTAAAGTTGGTAAATAAGGAAATAGAGGAGTTGTTGCAAGAGGGGATTATTGAAGAGTCTGAAAGTCCGTGGGCGGCACCAATAGTTTTGGTTCCAAAGCCAGATGGTACGCTAAGACTGTGTACTGATTTCAGGAAACTGAATGCAGTCACTGTTCCTGATCCGTTTCCGATGCCTCGAGTGGAAACTCTCATAAATAAAGTTGGGCAGGCAAAATTTCTTACGAAATTGGATATGACAAAAGGTTACTGGCAAATTCCTGTAGCGCCATCGGCAAGGGAGGTAACAGCTTTTGTAACGCCTAATGGACATTTCCAATGGAAATACATGGCATTTGGTCTTCGCAATGCACCTAGTTCGTTTAGTAGGTTAGTTAAGAAGGTTTTTGCAGGGTTGGAGTCTTTTTGTGATGCGTATTTGGATGATGTCATAATTTTCAGTATGGCATGGTCTAATCATATGGATCATTTACGACAGGTCTTACAACGTGTGGAGAATGCTAAGTTAACATTAAATGTAAAAAAGTGCATTTTTGCTAACGCTGAGGTGGATTTTTTGGGTCATCATGTGGGGCGAGGAATAGTGTCACCACGATCACAGAAGGTGGAAGTGATGCTGAACTTCCCAACTCCTACAAATAAGAAGCAATTACAGTCTTTGCATGGGTTGGCAAGCTACTATCGCAAATATTTGCCACATTTTGCAGAATTAACTGAGCCTTTCACTGAAATTTTGAAGAAAGGGAATAAATTTGTGTGGTCTGATAAAGCAGAAAGGGCTTTTGTTGATTTGAAGTCGAGATTGGCGTCCAAACCAATTCTTAAACCACCTGATTATAACAGACCGTTTTTTGTTGCTGTTGATGCTTCGCAGGTGTGTATTGGAGCGTGTCTGTTCCAGATCCACGAGGATATCGAGCATCCTGTGTGCTACTACAGCCGGAAGCTCCGGAAGCACGAGGTCCGCTACTCAACGGTGGAGAAAGAGGCTCTGGCTTTGGTCATGGCTGTACGGACGTTTGCCGTATACTTCGGTTCTGCGCCTGTGGTGGTCTTTACTGATCACAGTCCACTTACATTTATTAATTCGATGGCTAATTCGAATGATAAATTACTTCGATGGAGTTTGGAACTCCAAAAATATGCTTTGGACATTCGACATCGTCCTGGGAGAGACAATTTGCTTCCAGACTTGTTGAGTCGTCCATCTTTGGTTATAAATGAGTAGTCATGCTTAGGGGCGACGTGAATGAACGTCGTAAGCTGTATAGAGTAAATGTTTTGTTGTATATAGTGAATTTATTGTGTATTTCGTTTATATTTTGATTGTGATATTTCTTTTAATGTGCATGGTTTGCATGTTAGTTAAGTCAGAAACCCTTCTGGTTTCTGCCTTGTTTGTGGTCCGGGGGTATGTTAGGGTCTCATGTCTGAGTCCTAACCGGTCCTGGGATGGGCATTCGTTACCCTTGAGTAGTTCCTTAGCCGAGGGGAGTAGGCTATATAAGGAGGTACGAAAAGGGGCGGTTAGAGAATCTCCGATACTCAGCCTTCGCGCTAGTCGGGTTGTCTGAGATTTCTCTGGGTTGCATGGTAGTCAAGTTAGTTCGTGACTTGTGCCATTTTCAAGTCTTCTTACGGTGCTTCCGTTTCTGATGTTCGTCAGCCCGTTGCTGAGTTACAGACTTCTTGTTAGTTGGTCGTTCTTCGTATTGAAAACGAACCTTTCTTCCACCGTCGTTCAACGGTTGGGTAATGTATCGTTTTGATTTATTGTTTTTGTCGAGAATTATACCTTGAAAACTAGATTCGAGTCTTCAGCTTTGTTGTAGCTAGGAGGAACCCGCAGACATATGAGCATGACTCCAGCCGGGAACCATATACATTACATCAATTACGTTTACATTAATACATGATCCTTAACATTTACGTTTACAGTTTTACGATCAACAATTTAACGTGGCATAGAAAACATATTCGAGACGTCGCATCGTTCTAAGGCATAACTAATCTTAAACATGTCAGAGATCCGAAACCGGTTTCAAGAATTCACCAAGATTTTCTGAAACCTCGTTTTCATCCACCAGGAAAGCGCACTGTTATTTCTTCAGCCACATTCTACCTCCGATGACATCACAATTGTTAATTTCGTCATAATGGACCCATGTTTCCACGGTATCCAACACGATGCCGTCACAGACGTCTTATTCGGCTATTTACGTTACCATGGTAACGACATGCATTCCTATTATCCTCGTTCTCTTATTCCTATAGCTACCTTGCGTCTTTTTAGTGGTGAGTAGAATGGCGATAGCAATCCAGAGTTAAAAGTTTTGCCAGATTCGAAACAACTGAAACGGAATTTCAATTATGAAAAAGGTAAACTTTGTTTTATTGTGTATTTAAACATACAAATTATTATTAGTCACTTTTGCTTTGCTTTAACGAAAACACTTAGTTGTGTATATTTAAGATGGGTTATAATTCTACTATCTATACTATCTCCGCCCGTTTGCTCATCGTCCTATCTCTCCTGTTATAATTTCACCTCTTTTCCGCTTGCACTCTCCTCTGCGACTTTCCACTCATGACTGAAAACCTAACTTCTAAGCTATCCTATCCTGATTCTACTTCTGCGCGACCACACGACCACCAGCATCACCGATTACCACCGCAGCACCATGCTCTCTCATCGGTTTGACCTTCCGGACTCTGACCTGGCACCGGAACGGACAGAGCAGCCTGGCTAGTGCGGACTTGATTTGATATAGCGCCGGTGAATAAGCTGGTCTCCCTGACGTGGCTTTTGTGGGCGGTGAGAAATATCGAAGACTTACAGTTACACTGATCAAGTAGACTCGAGCCGAATTAGCCGATCTGCATTTCATATTCACTTTGACAACTGCAGCATCGGAGCAATTTCCATATGCAATGTATTTCCTCAAGCAAGATCGAACGAAAACGGTTGGCCTTCTCTGAAGGCAGGCTTGGAATGCCACTTTATAAATTGCTGAATAAACAAATGAACGAATGAATGAATGAATGAAGAAAAGAATGAATGAATAAATGAAGAAAAGAATGAATGAATGAATGAATGAAAAGAATGAATGAAGAAAAGAATGAATGAATGAAGAAAAGAATGAATGAATGAAGAAATGAATGAATGAATGAATGAATGAAGAAATGAATGAATGAATGAATGAAGAAAAGAATGCATGAATGAATGAAAAGAATGAATGAAAAGAATGAATGAATGAAGAAAACACTGAATGAATGAATAAAAAGAATGAATGAATGAATGAATGAAAAGAATGATTGAATGAAAAGAATGAATGAATGAATGAATGAAGAAATGATTGAATGAACTAATGAAGAAAAAGAATGAATGAAGAAATGAATAAAGGGATGAAGGAAAGAATGAGTGAATGAATTAATGAAGAAAAGAATGAATGAAGGAAGGAAAAAAAAGAATGAATGAATGAATAAAGGGATGAAGGAAAGAATGAGTGAGTGAATGAGTGAATGAATTAATGAATGAATGAACGAACGAACGAACGAATGAATGAATGAATGAATGAACGAACGAACGAACAAACGAACGAATGAATGAATGAATGAATGAATGAATGAATAGCAGAACAACAACTAGTGAATGTCTTAGCGAATGAATGAATAAATGAAAGTTTAACAGCCAGACCATGAAAGTGTTTGTTTTCGCTCTTATAGAAACTTGATTGCAACCGCATCTGAGAGACAAAGAATGCTTCCTATTCTACTTTTTGCTTTGATCAGGACTGTCTTTGCCGTTAAGGAAAGCGAACAGATCACTGCTCCGGACCTTTCTGACCCCAGAGAATCTAGTTCGTACCTACTTCCCGAAAAAGCAAATAACCCGGAACATGACAAAGGAAACGACGACTCAAGAAGCAATGTCACCGACCTCTTTCTACTGGAAACTTTACAAAGGCAATTTCAAGAGGCAAGGCAACCAACCACGAAACCAGTCAAGATGGCGATGTTCCTACGATCACGGGCAAATCACCGCAGGCGTATTTATCCCAAAGTTTCAAGTAACCGAACTGCGAAGTATGTTGGGCCGAAGATCGCGGCTGTTTTTTCAGAAACTGACTTTGGGAAAAGAGATGAAAAAGCTGCTGCGTAAAATTAGGGAAATTAGCAGGTATAATTCTTCTGAAATTGGCAATAAAACCTATTTTGAAATCATCAGCGAATTTCCAACGAATTTTCAATATTTCTTGTCGGCAACGGACGAGAGTGAAAGAGGATTGCTTCTGGCCTATGCGAACAACAGCAGTGATACGAATTACATCGTAAAGTGCTTGGAAAAGTACAACCAAGCGAAGCGTAACGAGAGAACTACGCTGCAGACTTTGGTCGTGGAATCCGGGACAAAGGCGGACGAGATCGTAGCTGGATATAAAGCTCTGAGGAGAGGCGTGGCATGGAACCACGTTAAGCAGAGCAAAGATCTGAAGCAGTTCTTCGACACGCCCTCTGTTCTTCTCAGGGAATATGAAGCCGTCAAAAGGGACGAACAGAATTCCATTGACCGGTTTCTCATTGGACCGCTGCACTATTTAAAAATGAAATCCAGTAAAAGGCGGATCCATAAACGATTCGACGTTCCGCATGAGGCAACAACTGCACCGAACCACTCTGAGGGAACAACGAAGCTAAAAAGTAAAGTACACGACGATTGTCATCAGTTTCATTATTATTACACGACGATTGTCATCAGTTTCTATTCGTTTTATTATTATTATTATTAGTAGTAGTAGTATTATTAGTATTATTAGGGCCTACTATTACTATTCCATCATTATTTCATCAAACTCGTTGACATCAAATGCATCACAATCATTACAAAATCAATCAGTTTAGATATCGATTAGATTAAAAAGTGTTTGTAATAAGTCTAGGATGATAGATAAGAGGGTTAATGCAGGATGATCGTGTAACTTAAAGTAGATTATTATTATTATTATTATTATTATTATTATTATTTATTATTATTATTATTAGATTTTCATTTACAACCCCGAGGTATACATTTACAACTCAGGATTTACATTTACTTGTAAAGAATTTACATTTACAACTGTAAGTAGATTTATTTACAACTGTAGGATATTTATTATTATTACATTTTACTGTTATCATCATCATCATCATAGATTTACATCATCATCATCATCATCATCATCATCATCATCATACATTACAACTGTAGTAGATTTATTTACAACTGTAAAGTAGATTTACATTTACAATCGTGATTTACCTAACTGTACGATCTAGGGTACAACTGTAGAGGAGATTTACATTTACAACTGTAAAGGAGATTTACATTTACAACTGTAAAGTAGATTTACATTTACAACTGTAAAGTAGATTTACATTTACAACTGTAAAGTAGATTTACATTTACAACTGTAAAGTAGATTTACATTTACAACTGTAAAGGAGATTTACATTTACAACCGTAATCAGCGAAATTCCGTGAAATGTGAAATGCCACGAAATAGCTTGGACCCTTAGCAACCGATAATTTGCATTTGCACTTACGAATATCAATGTATCTGTGCTCTCTCAGTCTCATAACCACAGTGGGCCTACCTATATAAGAACCTGTTAAACTCTGCTCCCACTCCTAGAAAGCCGCCACGCCATTCTCACTATACTACTGCAATTCTTCCGACTAATTCCGTGAGTATGCCTACTACCATCATCATCATTATCAGTGCCTGACGTCAGCCAATTGGCGGCGATGGGTTCGAATAAATTATCTCCATTGTCCTCGGTCATTTGTCAAGTCAATTCTGCCCTTAGCGTAAGTCCAAGTGATTGCATAATTCCCCATTAAATTTTATGTTATCTATACAGGCTCCAGCGTAGTCTTGGTCTGCCTAAGTTGTTTCTTTTTCCTTCGAATCATGCATGTAATGCATTGTGTGGGATTCTGTCAACTGGCATTTTCTCTCCACATGTCCAAACTATCGGAGTCTTCGTTGAACGACTTTTTCTAGCAGAGTTGTTTGAATCTCTAATGTTTGATTCTAACTGCATTTCTAATATCCAAATACATTTCAGGTCCTGTCCCTGGTTTGTTATCAAAGGCGTACTGAGTTCGAGACCCGTATAGCGGACATGCTATGTAGGCTGCTGTTAGCGCCGTGTATTGCAGACCTGTCTGTTCTGTTAGTAGTTAAGATTTATGTCTTCTGTCAATTAATTGTGTTCTTGTGAATAGGATTGCCTTGGCATCACACGTAAATGTACAGCGCAGTGCGTTTGTCAGGCGCTCTACTTTAATGAAAGATATTATTATTATTATTATTATTATTATTATTATTAGTATTTTTCCTATTATTATTCTTATTCTTTAAGTTTATTGTTATTGTTATTATTTTTCATTATTATTATTTCATGTGCTGAGAACGCTTACTGATTATAGTTATTCTTATGAGAGAGGTGCTATATAAATCATATTTTAGGTATACAATGTAATACATCATACACGTTTAGTGTTTCTATTGCTTAATTTCTTTCAGAGTCCGATACGGCGGCACCGATATTCCTGACCGCTATCATTATTATACTGATTTTCTCCCTGATAGGATGCGTGTAAGTAAGCTTGAATATAACCATCAATTTATTGCTCCAAACATTGACAAAGTAACATTTCGTTGTACATAGAACAAAGATCTGTTGGTCGCAAAAGGGAACCAAGAAGGGACCAGAGTCCCGCTGGTTAGGGCCACCTATCTACATAGTCTGTTGCTATAGATTGTTAACAGAGGTTATCTAGTACAGTGCAATCATATAATAAGTATCTAGTAGAATTATGTAGAATTATGTAGAATTATTAACTTACTAGTACAAAGTATTAAACCTTAACTAAGAAAAACACAAACAGAATGGTATTTAGTACATGTATACAATTATTAGCGCACTATAGTACAAAGAAACCTAACACAAACAGAATGGGGGA
>JACEVL010000848.1:0-2500 GCA_020284085.1 Aporrectodea caliginosa
TGGAAAGCATTTTCATGTGATGTAAACAGTGCAGTGTTTATCATCGTAATGTAAATGTGTTGAAAGCATTTCACTGATGTAAATAGGCGTGCAGTGTTACTATCGTAATGTAAACGTGTTGACAGCATTTTCATGTGATGTAAACAGTGCAGAGTTTATTATCGTATTGTTGGGCTACGCCTTGTAATAAGGTCGTGTTTGTTATAACCTCTGTGGAATGAATCCCACGAAGTTTCAACAAATACATCTAACCAATTTATGTAAAATGATATTTGTAAGCCAATGAAGTCATCGTAGGCTATATAGCGCCCCTTCAAGATTTCTACCAGAGGCGCTCCCGACTACCAGCGCGGACACTGAATCAGAGTTTCACGCCGAAGCGCATGAGCAATTGTGAGTGAAGGACTTTGCCCAAGGTCCCTACGCGGCGGCTTGAGGTGGATTCGAACCCGCAACCCTCCGGCTGCAAGGCACCGAACATACCTCTACACCACCGCGCCCCACATATGTGCATACATGTATGCACATTCGCGACATACACAGAATTAAGCGTTATATTCCCATTTCTTCAACGACATATCTGTTAACGCATTGGTTTCGAGGCGCCTCGAAAACTGTAGCTCACTTTTTGTTGGTATTACAAAGTCAAACACAAAAAAACTCCAACAATGTCAGAACTCTTTGTCTAAGGTTAGACCTAATGTGCTAATAAATCTAAATGTGAACATAAAACATCAGTACTTAAATCGGCTTCCCGTTCGGCAAAGAATATGCTTCAGATTGGGCTGATAGTTTATAAAGCATTGAACTCAGGCCAACCACACTGTACTTGAAGTCAGTCCTGATTCCAGAGGGTTGTCATTATTCAACGATTGCCTTTGTCTGGTCACAGCTAAGACATAGAACTGTTCTTGGTGAATGAGCTATTGCTCGACCTGAATTGTTGGGCTCTCTCTTTCTCACCCTCGGTGTCTGTATGTGGGTGTCTCTCTCTGTCTCTTTGTTTCTGTTTCTGTTTCTGTCTGTCTCTATCTATCTATCTATCTATCTGTCTGTCTGTCTGTCTGTCCGTCCGTCCGTCCGTCCGTCCCGTCCGTCCGTCCGTCCGTCCGTCCGTCCGTCCGTCCGTCCGTCCGTCCGTCCGTCCGTCCGTCCGTCCACCCACCCACCCACCCATCCATCCATCCCATCCATCCATCCATCCATCCATCCATCCATCCATCCATCTATCTATCTGTTTGTTCTGGTCGCCTAACCGATGATTAAGCGGCCAGAAGACGTCTTTGATAACGATTATTGCCATGCAGTCTTTCTATATCAACCAAAAGTCATCTAAATAATAAATCACTTGGTTTCACCAGGCCTGATAATTAATGGCTTTATGCAGTTTCTAACTTTTTAGTTCCTTGTTTCTAATCGCAAGAGAATCGATACACAGCGCTCCAAATAATATTGCAGACCACGACGCCGCCAAGTTGCGACCGCTGGGCGTTTTGGCTTGTTCGCTTAGCGATAAATCTTTCCGTTGTGCGGCAAAGTAGGTTTGATCTTGGCAGCGTCTCACGGGCGCCTATTTACGCAGGTCGTATTCCTTCGCCGTCGTATAAAATAGTGCCATAAATCATCGCAGATAAGTGATAAGTACTAGATGGCGGGACGCAGGACATGACGTATTAGACGCATAATTAGCCTGGTGGACTACCGCTAGTCACGCCATCTACCGGTCTAGTTGAATTAATCACGGGATTATAGGGGGCTGGTTTATGAGGGGCGGTACATAACCCGGTCAGGCGATTCGGGACCATGCACACATGTTTCTTACGGTCAGCGATGGATCGCACGGATCGAGGGGTCGGTCTTATATCTGCCTCGCTTCCCTAAGAAGACACTTAACGCAGCCTGATACGGATCTCTGGTCCGCCTACACCCTCGAAGGCAATGTCTCCTAAAACCAGCCACCAATGTGGAGCGTCATTGACTGTCTATGGAGACACCTAACGCAGGCTGATTCGGATCTTTGGTTCTCCTACAACCTTGGCAGTCATGTCTGTTAAGATCAGTGACAGGCGTTACGTAGTCGGAAGGCTACGAGGCGTTGACTGTCTGAAAGACAGACACTCCGTGGAAGCTGGTGTCTCCTAAGAGACGAGAAATGCCACTAGACATATATAGCAAGACCATCATCATTTCGCTTATTCGAATCTTTGGTTCTCGTACACCCTTCGAAGTAATATCTGTTAATATCTGTTAAGACAAGAGACTAGACTAAGTGTGGTCGGAAGGCTGCTAGACATTGACTGTCAAAAAGACACTTCGTCGAAGCTGGTATCTCCTAGCAGTTAAGGCTAGAGTGGCCAGACTGCAACTAGACATTGGCTGTCTAAGAAAACGAATTATTACAGAGGCTGATACGGATCTTTACGGTCCATGCCTAAGTACAAAAATATCCACTGAGAGCAAACTCTAGTGTGGCTGAGACACGGCCGACACACTTCTTGCT
>JACEVL010000848.1:7500-65000 GCA_020284085.1 Aporrectodea caliginosa
CCTATACATGTATGGATGCATTGATAAAGAACTTTAATATAGCTTCAGTTAAGTACCCATTAAAGGACTGCGTACAAGATATTACATACATTTTAATATAACAATATATATTATTTTATAATATATATATATATACGATGATATATATTTATATGTATATATTATAAACTGTTCTTCTGTGGATCGGTCTATCCATTTATCTTTCTATTCATAACGTCCATCCAGCCGATCCATACACGATCGGATTCCACCATTAAACCCGACAAGAAACGGTTTACCGAGTAACAACTCCGACACAATCGGTTCGCGTCGTAGCGGTGAGAAAAATCGAACATCCACACACCTTGGCACGGATGTTACCTAGCGCTGGCACTCCGCGCTCTTCCTTTGTCGACCGTGCAAGGGCAAAGTTAGATGGTACTGTGGATCGATAGGGACAGCGTCTCGAAGCTTCGCTTTTATGTGGCTACCGACGCCCACAAAGACCTATGTATCTGGAGCTGTTGTTTGCCTGGGCGTTGGGCGGATGTCCTTTACACAGCAGGCGGTGCATAGGAGTGGAAAGGCTTTGAGACCAATACTATCGTACAGGCATAGATCGATTACCTGGGCGTAAGAGACGATGAGTAGTAGCCTGAATGTAAGATAACACCACTGTAACAGTACTGTATGTATGTACGTATGTACGTATGTATGTATGTACGTATGCATGTATGTATGTGTGTACGTATGTATGTATGTATGTATGTATGTACGTATGTATTTATGTATGTACGTATGCATGTATGTATGTTTGCATGTATAAAAAATAGTTGTTGTAGATTAATGTTACTTAGTGTTTAGTAACTGTTTACTAATAATAATGTTGTGTTGCTGATTACAATTAAATTGTATAAACAAGGCTTTAATTTAAAAATGCAGTACGTCAAATTATTTTCTGTTTTCGTTTTCCCCCCGTTTTTCTCTGTTTCTATTTCTATTAAAAACGACGTTTTTTCGTTTCTTATTCAGTCTTTTACGATTTTAACAACTATGGACCTAGCCAGTGATTTGCAACTCAATGGAGTGATTATGTTGCCAAAGACGACATTTATCCACTGAGCGTTCGATCTACATCCGTGTTTTCGGTTTCGATACAATGCTGTTGCTAGCTTCCAAGGCATTTCCTTTGGGCCATAGCCACTCGGCAGACCATGCAGACGAGGGTGCGTCGATGGGGTGGGGTAACTAATGTTGGAAGCGTGAGGGGTGAAATAGGGATGGGAGGAAGATGACTGGGATGAGACGGACCATTTACGGACGCTGGCAGGCGTCGGTTTATTACATCAGGCCGATGATCGGGTGCAGAGACAAGGCGTGAGTGGCATCGATAAGTCAATATCTGTACGAGGCGACGCTATAAGGTAGAGAGATAGATAGAGAGAGAGAGAGAGAGAGAGAGAGAGAGAGACAGAGAGAGACAGAGAGAGAGAGAGAGAGAGAGAGAGAGAGAGAGAGAGAGAGAGAGAGAGAGAGAGAGAGAGAGACTCATGACAGACAGACAGACAGAGACAGACAGACAGAGACAAAGACAGAGACAGAGACAGACAGACAGACAGAGACAGACAGAGAGAGAAAGACAGAGAGAGAGAGAGAGAGACAGAGAGACACACAGAGACAGAGACACAGAGACAGAGACACAGAGAGAGAGAGGGACAGAGACAGAGACAGAGATACAAACAGACAGACACATGACAGACAGAGACAGAGACAGAATGAGAGAGAGAGAGAGTGAGTGAAAGATATAGGGAGCGGGAAAGAGAGAATGAAATAGAGATAGAGAGACGGACAGAGAGTGAATGAGAGTGAGAGTGAGTGACTGAGTGAGAGAGATAGGGAGAGGGAGAGAGAGAAGGAAATAGAGATAGAGCAGGCATGGGCAACTTCTTTTAACAGAGGGCCACTCTAAGGTTTAAAGGGCAGCTCAGGGGCCGTATGCCAATCGCGAGCTAATTTTTGCAGATTCATTATTTTGTCCTAGAAAATGAAACGCTATTAATTTTAATCAGACTAAATATTACAGAATAGCCGTTAAAGGAAATGAAGATAATTTTTATGACGAAAATCTAATTATTCTAATACATAAGTCCTGCACTAAAAATAAAAAAGCAAAATATGTTTTATTCAGCTTTAAAAATACACAGAGCTGTTTGTCTGTACAAAGTATCCATTTGCTTGGTGTGCTATATTTAATATGAGATCCGGCACTTTTAATCGCAACACAAATCCGCAATGTTTGATTTAATGTTGGACGTGGCAATTCGAAGTTCATTGGAGAGATTGTCATCTGTTAATCTGCATCTGTATTTTGCAAGTCTCATCTTTAAGAAGAACTGTTTACAAATATAGGTGCATGGTGCATGGAAACAGAGCAACCAGTTTCAGGCTATGAAAATTTAAGTGAAGGGTTAGAATGTTGAGAATTGTACAGTTTGTAGGACTGAATCAGAGGTACCTCATGAAGTTTCCTTTCCAACTCACTGTTGCATTGGAGTTCAATCAATTCCATTTGCACGGAGTTTGGTGCTGAACTGGCATCGATGGAAACGGGAGATTCAAATAATTTAAGTCTAGTCCATGAGCAGTTAATCAGCAAACTGGAACTCTACTTTCAATAAAATTATTTGTTCTGTGCACTTCTTGACATATGCAGAATTAGTCAAACATGGAAAATGCACAGTATTACCGTTTGATATTTGATTTCCCCAGATTAGCAACTTCGTTTGAAAAGTTCAGATAGATAGTTTCTAAATTAGCGAAAACTTGTGGTTTTGTTTCATGCAGAGAGTAGATTACATTGATGACTGAGTAGTAAACTAGTTGACTATAGACTAGAGGCCGGATTTTTAATAAATAAAAAACAGATGTTTTAATGTCGGTCTATGTACAGAAATTCATTTGTGTAGGACCGTATTAAAGGTTCCCAAACCAGGACCGGATAAAAGGTCCCCAAAGTGCCAGGTACAGTGTTAATATAAAAGACATGCCAAGGGCCGGTTCAAAGGTCCCCGGGGGCCGGATCCGGCCCGCGGGCCGCCAGTTGCCCACCCCTGAGATAGAGAGACAGAGACAGAGTGAGAGAGTGAGTGAGAGAGATAGGGAGAGGGAGAGAGAGAAGGAAATAGAGATAGAGAGACAGAGACAGAATGAGAGAGAGAGAGAGTGAGTGAAAGATATAGGGAGCGGGAAAGAGAGAATGAAATAGAGATAGAGAGACGGACAGAGAGTGAATGAGAGTGAGAGTGAGTGACTGAGTGAGAGAGATAGGGAGAGGGAGAGAGAGAGAAGGAGATAGAGATACAGAGACAGAGATAGAGTGAGAGAGTGAGTGAGAGAGATAGGGAGAGGGAGAGGAAGAAAGTCGTGAGAGGACCATGAAACTCTGCCCCTCTGTATACGCCCCTGCACATAAACGTAAAAGAATTTGTAGCGAAGGAAGAAGAGAGTATAAGAAGCTGAGTGGTTATAGACGTTGCTACTGTTCGCTCGGAATTGATCGCCTGCGACATTAGATTGTGTCAAGGTGTCGATTGACAATAACATCTTCGATAACTGAGACATTATGGCCTCAAACAGCCGACATCTTAAACATATATTTCTTACTCCACACACAAATAGATATAAAATGCTGGTATATGCATTAATAGATATACATTGTACCATATTATGATATTAAGTGTGCATTATATAGACCTGCGTGGTCGTTTCTTTAGGTCATTTCTGCATTAATTTAGGAGAATAGATTTAATCATCAGCCTGGGTGCTTGTCTAAGACATTGTAGTTCTCAGCATAGGTGTTCGTTCGCAAAACTGGCTTACTGCTCTCAAGTATGGTAGGTCTTCGACAGTAAGCAGGAACTTGTATGTTTAAGCGCACTGGTCCGCAAGTTGGTACGCCTTGGCTTTCTACCCAAATCTTTCCCCACCTTTGAGGAACTCTGTAAAAAAAGCCGACTAAGAATTCTTTAGAAACATTATAAGTAATCCTCTCGGAGCGGAGAGGCGGCAGTTCACGCAGCCAGAAGTTACATCACGGACATGCCCAGCGACCAGGTCTTTGTGAAGCTAGACTTCGCGAACGCATTTAATACCCTGCGAAGAGATGTCATGCTGCAAGCAGTCCACGACACAGTTCCTGAGCTGTACGCGTTCATCCATCAGGCGTACTCGGAGGAGTCCCTGCTTCAATTTGGTACCTTTGTGGTGCGGTCACAGATGGGGCCGCAGCAAGGGGTTCCCCTGGGACCATTGCTGTTCTGCCTGCCGCTGCAGCCAACCCTCCGATCGCTACGCTCTGGGTTCAAGCTGGGATATCTGGACGATCTTTCGATGGGAGGCGGGATCGAGGATGTGCGACAGGACCTTGCCGCGGTGAAGGAGCTGGAGACATCGCTCGGCATTTGCCTGAACAGACAAAAGTGTGAATATTCTTCGGAGGCTGAGGTCACGGGTGAAGAATTTGAGGGCTTCCAACGGGTGGACCGTGACTCGCTGCTCCTCCTTGGCGCCCCGCTATTCAGAGGTAGGGCACTGGATGAGGCGCTTCTCAAACACAGCGACTACCTGGCCCTGGCGATGAGTGACCTGGCCTGTCTGCAGGCACAGGCTGCACTGATGATGCTGCGCTCATGCTTCGGGGCGGCGAAACTTATATATCTACTTCGAGCAGCACAGTGTTGGGGTCACCCCCTACTTGAGAAAATGGACGCCCAGATGCGAAATGGCCTAGAAAAGATCCTTAACATCGAGCTTAGCGACATGCAGTGGAAACAGGCCACGCTTCCAATCAGAGACGGCGGACTCGGGATCAGACAGGTTTCGATGCTGGCAACTTCAGCTTATCTAGCGTCAGCTGCATCGACCAGGTCGCTCGTTGGGGCCGTACTCGAGGTGGACGAGTGGAGCGACGCATACATGGAAGAAATCATGGAAGCCCGCAAACCAACGATGCCGGGCGGAGTGGAACCAGCCTTGACTAGCCAGAAGGTTTGGGACAGACCTCTCATAGACATCGACAAGGCGGAAGTGTGGGCTTTCAACAGCGACCCACTCAACCGGGCGAGGCTGGGCGCAGTGACATCGCCCCACGCTGGAGATTGGCTCTCGACCGTACCGGTAGCCTCTTGCGGGTTGGGCCTTAGCAATGAAGCCGTTCGGGTGGCGATTGGCCTCCGCCTGGGGCTCGACCTCTGTGCGCCTCATAAATGCCAGTGCGGTGAGATCGCAGATCCAGGAGGACATCATGGACTGGTCTGCAGGCGATCTACAGGGAGAGCGGCCCGCCACTTTGCCGTAAACGACATTATCTGGAGAGCCCTCATGAAAGCTGACATCCCAAGCTCGAAGGAGCCTCCGGGCCTGATCCGATGTGATGGCAAGAGACCAGATGGGGCCACACTGGTCCCTTGGGCGAGGGGCAAGTACGTCGCTTGGGACGCAACAACCATCCACACCTGCGCTGCCTCGTACATCCATCTGACGTCGGAAATGCCTGGAGGAGCAGCCGAATATGCCGCAGACAGGAAACGTGCCAAATATACATCCCTCCCCGCCACCAACGAGTTCGTACCCGTGGCCGTCGAGTCGCTAGGCCCTGTCAACCGGGAGGGCCGCGAGTTCTTGATGGAATTGGGGCGCCGAATGACAGCCGTTTCAGGCGACCCTCTGGAGACCGTGCACCTGTTCCAGCGTTTGTCCATATGCACGCAGCGATTCAATGCCGTAGCCTTCTGGGGCACTTTCGCACAATGCACCGGGGACGAGGACCCCTAACTCCAGATTGATAGCACACCTTAGGATAGTTTCTAAGTCCCTGAGGGATCATGTGTACCTCGGGGGAAAAAATAATACCCACACGAGACAAGTCACCTTTTTCAGCGTCTGTCCGTTTGCACACAGCGCTTTAATGCAGTGGCATTCAGAGGCACTTTTGATCAGCACGATGGGGACGAGAACCTTTGACACAGTAGTTAAAAAAATAATAACAATAATAATTCCAGAATGGTTTTACTCTCCTAGTTAGTTTCTAAGAACCTGAGGGATCATATATACCTCGGGTAAAAAATAATAATAATAGTAATAAAAATAATATAATAATAATAATAATAATAATAATAATAATAATAATAATAATAATAATAATAATAATAATAATAATAATAATAATATATTTCTCTTGTTTATTAATTCAAACTGACAAGTACGCAGTTAGATTACATGACGTAGTAGTAACAGATGATAACAAATTTAAATGGAGTAGAATTTAACTGTATGGCAGCCATGCAAGGCGCCCATCTGTCATACTGCTCGTTTGACCATCGCCACCTAGCGAATGGAAGGCTGAGTTAACCTTTATGGGGTTAACGGGTATCCAACCCGCGTCCTTCTGATCGTCGTGCCTGCATGTTGCCATTCAACTATCTCTCCGCCCAATTTAAATTCCATTGGTTATCAGACAAACTTCTCTAATGGAATTTGAATTGAAAGAGGATGAGTTAACTGAAATCATATGCTCCATATTTATTCTAATCCTTTAAATTACGCAGCCACTTTGTTAGGAGTATAATGCATGGTTCGCTTTCAGAACTTTGGCCGAATATTGAACTTTGACTCCGCCACTGTTCGCTTTCTGACAGTGCCAGTCCCAAGCCTGGATCTAATGGTCTCTGTTACCACACAGCTAGTCGTTAAAAAGGAAACACACACAACTTGGCTGAATATCTCGTAATAGTAATCAGAATCGTAAGCTAGAGCTACTCTAAAGCTAAGCTTATTCACGAGCACTGTAACTGCAATGACTGAACAATATGATCGTAAAGATGTTTTGACAATCGTGGGCGGTAGCAAGTCCTTGCTATCCATAGTCTGTATTGCTGGGTCGTGAAGAAAATGACGTCAAGCCTGCTGCTGAAGGCGTGTTAACATCTAGTAAATATCAACAGGTCCATGTTCGTACTAACGTTCTTGTTGCTGTATTAGTTAGGCTACGCTATCAATGGATGTTGACACGCTAGTATTGAGCTGTTTTTGGTGCGTGGTCCTACAAGGTTGAGGTAACGTGTTACTACACTGTTACTTGTATTTAAAAGAGGTGCTACTTGACCGAGAACGTTTTGTTGCGAGACCGTCTGCTGGTCTAGAAGCTAATGCAATACGGCCCGTTTTAAAACCCCGTTTCAAAGTCGAATGGTGTTTTAAACCTACGCATTGTGGTCATGTTTCAAAGCCTCCATTCAGACAAAAAGGGTCTATGCTCATGAACAAGTTTACCTTGGCACAACTCTCCAAATACATGCATTGGGCAATAAACACGAATGTAAGCATCTCATAACCTCTGCACGTGGTCACGACGTGGTTTTCGACGTCATAAGGACGACTGTTTTCTCACCTGCTGTTGGGGCCTGAATATCAAAGGACTCAATATTTATATTCATGCCCATCTTTGATATTCAGTTACAGATTCAGCACAGATGAAACCTAACGGAAGGGTTGGCCGAAAAGAATCTAGGTTGACACAGGATTCGGATCCCTATGCGCTGATTCTTCCATTCATAATTATTAGACCAGAGGCCGTTGCATTAATCCAATCTAACTTATTCTATTACATTCCAATATTCTATTAAGCTTATACCATAATATTCTGTTCTGTTCTGTTACGTTCTATTCGGTTTTATTTGGTTCTATTCTTATATATAGTCTATTCTAATAACTTCTACAGCTCCTTTATAATGATTACACAAGGCATTAGTATAAAACACAGCTTCTTGTTGCCCTTTAAAACAGACAGATCACAAGATTATCTTATTAACTTTTGAGGGAAACAATCGGGTACCCAGTAGGGACTGAAGTCCCGCTAAGTTAGGGATAACTTACCCGTGTACCATGTTAGCAGAGGATGACGGTTGCGAGTCAATTATCTTTACATGGACATGCTGAGATAATCTACTGTGTTATGGAACTATTACTGATTTATCTATTGTAGAATTTTATGACTTTGTGACCTACTATCTTCTTGAAGTAAATTACAGGTTTACTGTCATTTTAGCAGGGTCCTAAGCACTCAATGAAACACTGCTTAATAACTGATTGATCAGAAGAACTGGCACATTACTTGTGTAAGTTCACTCTTGGATTAACATTCAATGATGAAGGCTGCTACTGTGAGTCATTTCCTCCAATCATGGAAGTAGTGCTGAGCTATCCATTGTATATAATGAGTCATAGAATACATCTTTATGACTCCATCATAATAAGATATCGCTTATCTTCTTTGTTGATCTCTACGAGAATCTTTCATCATTCTCTTCAGCTTACTCTTATCTAGTACTGCTCGCTTGCTGACTGTTCCACGACCTCCTTGACTATATACTTTTTACTTAAATGATGACTTAAACTTTAACTATGTTATACCAATTGTACTTATGGTGAATGTCGATTTTGGCCCGACTGCTTTGATTGCGTCCCTTGCTTTACGTCTTATTGTTTTGTGTTTCTTATTTTGACTTGTGTTATTAGTACTGAATAACATTTCTCGGCAAGTTGCCACTGTTGATTTTTGTTGTGTGTGCACGGACATAGTAAACCAGCGGGAGGGAGACTACACTTGCTCACTGTGTGCTAGATCCTATCATGCAACTTGTATTACTAATAGAGACAATACTTTGACTGAGGACTCCTGGAATTGTAATGAATGTTTTAAAAAGACACATGAATCTAATGAGAAACTAAACTTACAATCTAGAATTTCAAACATAGGTAAACTTCCTAAACTTAACTCCTTAAACACAACAGACAATGATGATCTCAGGAAACCACTTTTAAATAATAAAGACCTAGACTCTGATATTAATTACTTTGTAGACCTTGTCAGGGAGTGTGAGTACTTATCTCCTTCACAAGCATCCAATAGATTTCATACTGATCAACCATCCTTTGCCATCTCACATCTTAATACTAGAAGCATCATCTCTAAAGTAAAGGAGATTCAAACTCTATTACAACAATTGCCCACTTCAATTCTTGCTGTCACTGAGACCTGGTTATCTGACAACACAGCTGATACAGTCCATATTCCTGGTTACACCTTTACATACAGGAATAGAGAGGATGGAAGAGGAGGAGGAGGTGTCGGGTTGTTTACTAGGGAGGATATTGATTATAAGGAAATGATCATCCCCACTTCTTTTACTTCTTTTGAAAGCTTATTTATTAACATACCATCTACAAAAAATACAGATATTGTCGTGGGAGTCATATATAGACCACCTGGTACTAGTCTAGATTTCTTTAATATTGAATTTGAATCTCTAATTGACTTGCTAACCATTCATAAAAATAGAAATAAAAGGATATTTATAACTGGAGATTTTAACATCGACTTATTGGCTTCGGAGACTCATAATCCCACTGCTGACTTTACCGACTGCCTTACCTCTCACCACTTTCTCCCCATGATTCTCCAACCTACTAGAATAACTCCCACTACAGCCACCCTAATTGATAACATTTTCACTAATTCTCCTGCCTCTGTCACTAACTCTGCTATAATAATATCTGATATTTCGGACCACTTACCCATTATAACCTGGATTGAGAATATTTCTAAACCCCTGAATAAATTAGGTAACCCTCAATTGGTAAGGACCGTAAATGATACTACCACCTCTAACTTTAGACTATTACTAGACAAACTAGACTGGTCACCAGTTTTATCACTTTGCAGCAAAAATGAATCTGACTTAGCATATGCCTTATTTGTAAAATTAATACAGCTTAATTATGACCAAGCTTTTCCCCTAAGACCCAGAGCCACTAATAAAAGAAAAGCAGCTCAGAATCCTTGGATGACTCAAGGACTATTAAATTCTACAAAAAAGAAAGAAAAACTATACATTAAATTTGTAAAAATCCTACTCTAGCAAATAAAGCCATATTTACCGCTTACCGTAATAAGTATAAAGTAATACGTACTAAACTTGAACAAGACTATTATAGTAATGAATTTGCTAAATATAACCATGACATTAAAAAAACTTGGCAACTAATTAAATCCATCGTTAATACTGAAAATAAGGATACGACTATAAAAGAAATATTACTTAATGGCAATAAAATAGACGACTCTGAACTTTTAGCGGATATATTTAATACCCATTTTACGAACTTACCCAAATCTTTAGCACAAAATATACCTCTATCAAAAAAATCATATCAAGATTATATGCCGGCCTCTTCACTGAATTCCTTTGCTATGCTACCGACTTCTTCCTATGAGCTAATTGCTATCAACAAAACCCTTAAAGATACTCACAGTACTGGACCTGATGACCTCAATCCGCATGTATTATCACCACTTATGGATATACTAGCAACTCCACTAAGCGAGATAATAAACTGCTCGATTAGAACTGGAGAGGTTCCATCTGATATTAAATTAGCTAAAGTAATACCGATTTATAAACAAGGAAATAAAAATGAGGTTTCTAACTTCAGACCTATCTCTATATTACCTTTTTTTCCAAGTTGTTTGAGAGGGTTATGTATGACAGGCTGTACTCTTTTATTAGCCAATCTGAAATCCTTTACCCCTTCCAACATGGCTTTCAGCCAGGGCATTCGACATATATGTCACTAATTGATATTCAGGATAAAATCTCTCAAGCCATGGATAACAATGAATATTCCATTGGAATTTTTCTCGACCTAGCCAAAGCATTCGATACGGTTGACCATAAAATCTTGTTATATAAACTTGAAACTTATGGAATCAGAGGAGTTGCACTTGCATGGTTTTCAAGCTACCTAAATAACCGACGCCAGCAAGTTTCTTGTAATGGCAAACTATCAAGTTTTCAAAACATAGTCTTTGGGGTTCCTCAAGGCTCAATACTTGGGCCTCTACTCTTTTTAATATACATCAATGATCTTCCAAATTCTGCATCTCTTCTTCATTACATTCTCTTTGCAGACGACTCCAATGCCTTCTACTCACATGCCTCATATGACCAATTAATTAAAATAGCAAATAATGACCTAGAACTAGCTAATGACTGGTTTAAAGCCAACAAACTCTCGCTCAACCTATCTAAAACAAATTACATCATCGTCAGGTCTAACAATAAACCTGTTCCAACTCCTGACAATGCTCTGACAATAGAAAATAAGTTAATTCCTCAAGTCTCTTCATCCAAATTCCTCGGGGTTTACATTGACCAACACTTAAAGTGGGACATACATATTGCCGAAATTGCTAAAAAATCTCTAAAAACACTGGAATAATTCGCAGGATATCCTATCTGCTTCCAACACACATACTCAAAAATCTATATTTTACACTTATACATCCTTATCTAAACTATTGCAATTTTGTCTGGACATCTACATATGACACTCACTTACTAAAACTAAACATACTACAGAAAAAAGCTATAAGAATTATTACCAAGTCTCCTGTCAACACCCACACTGACCCACTGTACTTGCAACTTAACCTCCTGAAAATATCTCAGATTAAATTTCTTCAAACTAGTATATTTATGTACCAGTATGATAATAACCTCCTCCCACAAGCTTTCTCGGCCTACTTCAAACCAAACTTACTTGACAGGGCCATTCGAAATAAAAGAGTCTACATAAGCATCTTTGCCAGAACAAATACCCGACAGTTTTCTATCAAATACCAGGGTCCCCTCATATGGAATAGCATACCAGAATGTGTTCGTGCGGCCATGAGTCTAGCCTCATTTAAAATTCAAATCCGTGCACACACAATAAAAAATGTTAAATAAGAAATGTTAAATAGCATTGCATTTGTTCAGTTCTTTTTTTGGTCTTTTTTGGTTTTATTGTCTTTTGTTTTACCCTAAGGCGGAGGGAAGCTACCTCAACGCTGTTATTTCTGGGCTCCCAAGCTACTGCCACTGTGTTAAGTATTTGTCACTACTAAGACTCATTGATATTATCTTGTAAATAGGCCCCCATTCAGCGGGATTATTCCCTTCGGGTAAGCCTATTGCTCCCTTATGTATGCTGTGATAATTGCATGTCAAATGATTATGCTTTATGTTTAATTACTGTTAAATATTATTTGTTTTGTGTCTTTGTGTTATTGGGAACAATAAACAATAAATAAATAAAATAAATAAAATATACACAAATAGCATTTTCAGAAAAAAGAAATAAGAATAACTTGCTTAACAAACACCACTTAACTAGGTCACTTAACTAATTGTGGTAGAACAATGAATAACCATATTTAGATAACGCATTGACTATAATAGTCAAGGAGGTATACGCTCTGACCTCTTTTTAAAATAGGGCAAGATTCTGAAGAGTGCGCAGTGACTTCGGTAGGTTATTCCAGGTAGGAGGACAAGCGCATCTTATGGTAAAATAGCGAGTGTTAGTGCGAGCATAGGTTCCATCAAAGTTATCGAGAGATCTTGTATAGTGAGAATGAGTAGGCACTATCACAGATCTTAGAGAAGTAGCGACTGAAGATTGGGGGAGGAGATTTGTTGGCGAAGCGATACATAAATTCACAGATTTGCAATTTATTTATCTGAGGGATAGTAAGTATTCGTAGTATACTATATCTACTTGCAGTGTTAGTTATCAATGATCTCCCAGCAATAATACGTATAATTCGTCTCTGTAATATAGAAAGCCTATTCAGTCGAGAGGCATAACTGGAGGCCCAGGCGATATTACAATATGTAAAGTATGGGTAAACAAGAGAATAATATAGTATATGCAGAACTCTAGAGGGTAACAGATAGGATACACGAGCCAGAATCCCTATGTTCTTGGCAACCTTAGTGGAAATGTTACTTATGTGATCATTCCAGGTTAAATGTTGGTCAATGTACATCCCGAGGAATTGGTAGGCCCCTACGCAACATTACATCTTTCTCATAATTGCTTCTTGTGTTCAATCCTTTTATTGTTTCCATAGAATAGTTTACAAGTAGTGATCCAGAGTACTCGTCTCTGTAATATAGAAAGCCTATTCATCATAAATCAACGATCATACATGTATGTTTAGAAATTAAAACAGACAGATCACATGATTATCTTATTAACTTAATTGATGGAAACAATCGGGTACCCAGAAGGGACTGAAGTCCCGCTAAGTTAGGGATACCCGTGTACCATGTTAGCAGATTGATGACAGATGAGTATAGTCTACACAAATAGCATTGTCAGAAAAAAATGAGAATAACTTCTGGTCAATCTAGGCAATATCATAGGAGCACTACGACCTAGTGCTTATACGTAATTAGGCTTACCCGCAACCCACTCATTTCATAGCTGTGTGCACGCGTAAACACCTTTTCATGTTGTATTGAGACGGTAAATATAATTCGGTCACTGTTTACCTTTCTCGTCTTTGCTTCTTCTTTTGAGTCCATGAAGATTTATCAGATCATTACAAACTATGGCCTACTCATCGTATCGTATCGTATCTATATATTTATATAACGCCTCTCTCAGAATAACTATTCATAGGCGCTCTCAGCACGAAAACTCCGAGGAAAAAGAAACGTCTTTGAAGAACGAGAGACAAAAGAGGAAAAACCAGTCATTAATTTAGCCCTTAGTGAGGGGGAAGGTCATTCCAAGTAGAGGGACCAACCACAGCAAATGCCCGGCGTTGAGTCAAGACAGTCCTAGTCCTAGGAACAAAAAGATCAAGCCAATCAGCAGAGCACAAGGAACGAGATGAGGTCGCAGATAATGGCTTTCGCATTTGGTCATGAAGAATGAAGATATTTTGGGGCACTGCTCAGCTGCACCTTGGAGACTAGAAAGAGGATCCTATAATGGATGCGCGCAGTGATAGGAAGCCAGTGCAATACATCAAGCATATAATATGTATAGATATGCGCAAAGCGAAGGAGTCGGGCTATGAGCCAAAGCTGAAGTATCAAAGACCGATTGAAGGGGGGAAGGACGCTGTTTCGGGAGGCCCATACGTTGGGCTTACTTAGAGCTCATTCGCTTCATACGTTGTAATCAGGAGGCGTAGGTAGGGTTTTCGCCGCCGACGTGTACTTAAAAGTCGCCGATGTAGACCAAAAGTCATTCAGACGACAGATACTATAGTTGCCTTGAGATTTCTGGCTCTGAAATATGATGTTATTTCTATTTGTTGCCGTTCTGCTGAGTGCCACAGATAAACTCTGGTAAATATTTCCAACATTGCGTTCTCTATGTATTTATAATTCTAGCAAATTAATTTCTTCCAGCCATTTCTGTTACATAAAAATTGATTGCCCTTAAAGTATCTTCTTATATTGATGATTTTAATATCTTATTTCAACTATTGCTAATAATAAGTGGAGCTCATTCCTACCTTAAAACGTATTTGTGCACATGTTGTTATTTTGGACAACCACCTGTGCAGAGCTTTTGTGGAAAAGTCAATGGCCAGCTATTAGAGGGGCAAAGCCCCTTCAACGTTGACAACATTTGCATAGCTATTAAAATAATATATGATAATCATATGATTATAGTTAAATTAAATGCTTGAATGAAGTAAGTAAGCAAGATACTCTCAAACACCTAACTACCAAGGACCAAACTCTTTGCAATGAACTAATAAAATAATAAATCAAATTGTCAGGTAGTATTTAGTCATTTTATTTATCGTAGTGTATCCGTTCACGCCCGAAATGTTATCCGAACCCAAGCACAACATTCAAACCAGTCAGGATATTTGCTAAAGCATGTCACGTCATCTTGCTAACTTTCGTCGGGATTTTTAAATGACGTGCATCGAAGTATGCCACGATTTCGCAACTTTTAATTTTAAGGTGTCGTGAGGGTCGGTTAAGGTCAGGTTAGGGTTAGTGTCGTCATTAGAAAAGCGTTCCGCCACATTAGTAATTTTTACATGCGTTACCATCTCGCCGGAGGTTAGCAAATCATCGACAACTTTTGTTACTCCTCTTCTGAAAAAATCAAATCTTGACAAGGAAAACCTATCTAATTACCGACCCATCTCCAACCTTTCCTTTCTATCTAAATTAACTGAACGAATTGTCCTTTCCAGGCTAAACGACTACCTCTCTTCTAACTCACTCCTCAACCCCCACCAATCTGGCTTCACTAAACACCACTCCACAGAAACTCTACTCGCCTCTCTGTACAATAAACTGGTCTCTGCCGTCAGCCATCAGCAAGTCTCCTGCCTCTGTCTCCTGGACATCTCCGCCGCATTTGACGCCATCGATCACATCCTCCTTCTTCATCGACTATCATCTTGGTTTGGCGTCTCTGGCACTGCTTTATGTTGGTTCCAGTCCTACTTGTCTTCCAGATCCTTCTCCGTTAAAGCATCCAGTCACTGTTCGCAACCCCTCCCGCTCTGCTGTGGTGTCCCTCAAGGTTCCGTCCTGGGCCCATTGCTCTTCATTCTGTATACTACACCATTAAGCCATCTCATAAAATCCTCTTCTGTTGACCACCATCTCTATGCAGACGACACCCAACTCTACATATCCTTCTCCCCAAGCTCTTTTCCCACTTCCATTGCAAAACTACTCAATGTGGTTAACCTAGTCTCTCAATGGATGTCGTCCAACCTGCTCTGCCTCAACCCTTCCAAAACAGAATTCATCATCCTGGGCCTTCCTGACCAAATCAAGAAAATACCTGACCTTTCAATACACCTATCCACTAACTCTTCATCTCTTACCTTCACCTCTGATGCCCCTGTCCGCAATCTTGGTGTTACTTTTGATTCACATCTCTCCTTCTCTAATCACATCTCCAACCTCTCGCTCCTGCTTCATGCACATTCGTGACCTCCGCCGCATTCGACCCATGCTCGACTTCAAAACTGCCTCCACCATTGCTACCTCCATTGTCCACTCAAAGCTCGACTATTGCAATGCCCTCTTTCTCAACCTTGAAGCCACACAACTAAAGCGTCTGCAGCTCATCCAAAACTCACTAGCCAGAGCTGTCACCAGAACGCCAAAGCATCATCACATCACTCCCATCCTCAAATCACTCCATTGGTTAAAAATCCCAGAGCGAATTCACTTCAAGGTCCTCTCGCTAACCTACAACTCCCTACAACACTCCCAGCCCAGATATCTCCGCGAACTCTTCACCATCCAGCCAACGCGTTCTACCCGATCATCCTCCGTTCTCACTCTTTCTAGACCCCCGGCCACAACTCATCTCAAGTTCTCCAACCGAGCAATATCCAACACTGCACCGCGTCTCTGGAACGATCTACCTCCTGAATTCCGCACTTTTTCGGTTCCTCCACCATCATCGCCAATCATCCACCATCATCTGCCTCAGGCTCCTCTATCCATCATCCCCAAGGCTTTCCACTCGAAACTAAAGTCTCTCCTTTTCAAGAACTCTTATCCTGACTTTTCTGATCCTGTACCTTCCAATCCTCGACCTAAAAGACACCCGCCTTAGCATCTGCTGTGCCCTCTCTGATCCTCTGGAAACCGGACTCGGACCTCCCTCGGACTACTCTTTTGGACAACCCCTCTGACTAGACGCAGCGCTCGTGAATAAGCTGGTGCCCTGCGCTTGGCTTTCGAAGTTTGGAGATTACGATTACGATTACGATTACGACAACATAAATCACTGCTACCACTACTACCACTACTGACGTTATTCGAGTACCGTGTATAGGCTCACGGCCTTTACTTATATTTCGTCATTTTATTTTCTTCTTGAAAGATGTGAATATCGTCTACTTCGTGGTGGGGGCCAAGTCCTGTGTTAATTTCAAATGGGGGCCATGGTCGGATTGGCCTCATTGGCTCCGCCTCTGCTATGATTGCTCATAACAAAAGATGCTTCTGATTTGTATCCTAAAGATAATATCTTTAGGGATACAGTTTTAATAATAAAGTTTAATAATAAAAATAATACACTAGCATATTATGCTAGTGTATTATTTTATTATTAAACTTTTGTTGCAAGCAATAACTAAGAACAAAATAATGATTGTATTTGTTTTTTAATCTGACTAACATAGGGCTGATCAAAGATTCTGTTCAGGCCTCGGAAGCTTCGATGATAACTCGCCATTCGAACTCTTTCCTCTGCCTGAATGCCCTGAGGAACAGGGCATCAACATGATGGTATACACCCGTCAGAATCCGAAGATTGGTCAGAATATTACCAGAGATATAATACCGTAGGTACTCGAATCATGTCAGTGTTGTTCATTTTATAGTCCAATCTAACCAGGTATTACATTTTCCGTATGATACTTTACGTTCTCAAGTGCTAGGTGAAGGCGGAACTTCGTCCTCGAATAACCCCGATGGGACCAACATATTTTACGCCTTAATATGACCATTGGATGTAGTCGATGACGTGTTCAATGCTTTCTGTCCTTGCTGAAGCTTCAATTTATTTTGCTACAAGTTCAAGTTGGAACAGAGTTCATCGTTTACCTGCGTATTTCATTGTATCTAAAAATTGATATGGCGCCTCTCGCAGAGTGCACCAATCAGAGGCGCTGTGCATTGCTGGGTGCGGCTTACCATCTAATAATCTGACAAGACAAAATTACTGCATTACGGAACGAAGATTGGACAAGATGACCTAATTAATTACTAAAACGAACACTGACATGAATTGTGCTGAGTTCATCGTCCTCAATGAACAGTTTCAATAGCAGATGCCAACTAACCGCTTGCATGAAGTACATTCAAGACTTCTTTCTTTTCTCTGGGTCTTTCGCACTGGGAGCGCCTCTGATTGGTGTGCACCGCGAGAGGCGCTATATAAATTGATAGATACAATGCAATACAATTCACGAGCTGCCTCCTTGTCGTTACCGCGCTGACACAACTCAATAGATTGTAACTAGCTGCGGTTTGTCAGCTGGATATTTCATTAAACGAATATACAATACAATACAGTGATCATCGTCTACGCTTGGCCTTCGAGATTTTGGAGATTGAAGCTGAGTGTGGTTGACGTGGTTGAACTTCTACACCACAGCTGTTCATCGCAGCTCTGATTGGTGCCTGGATTGTATGAGTGTTTGCTCTGTTTCGAGTGAGGCGTCACAATGGTATATCCGAGTTTTGTCAAAAAGTTACGTCGTCGCAGTGTGTTCTGCGAAATCCTCCAGTCTTGATCAGCACCCAGTCACAGAATTTAGGAAGCAATTCCAGCGATGTCGAGGATGTTGAAAAACAGCACCAATGCCAACGTCTGATATTTATCCTTGTAGTGTGAGTAGTAGCTAGGTGATCCATATCGTCAACACTGCTTTTGGCTGGTTTAGGAACAATCGATACAAGAGTAAGTTGGCCATAAAATCCAAACAAGGAGATCAGTTCCTGGCGCACACACATGGCCTTCATTGTCTCAGGAACATAAGTTTTCTTGCAAAGGATTTTCCCAACATATGTCATTTGATCTGCAAGTAGCTGCTCTGCAAGATCAACAGATGAAAACAAGTTCTCTGCCACCACATTCTGTACCGCAGTGCCGCCATGGTGATACTAGCTGTTTCACTACTCTTGCACTTTTCTCTGTCTCACACTGAGTTCTCTCCTATATGCCCGGTTTCAGTTGTGACCTAACTGAAACCAGTATTCGAATCGTGCCTTTGTTGGTCATTAAACTACAAGCACGGAAACAAAAACTTTTCAGTACAAGCGCTTACTCCACCTTAGGCAGCATATTAAAGAAGCAGAGAGAGAGCTCTCTGGAAATCATTAAACTCCATTGTGTCACCGAAATTCCCTATTGAATGTCAATTATCACCTGGAGAACTTCTTGTTCACTTTTTAAAATATTTGTTTATTAATTCAAACGGACAAGTTCGCAGTAAGATTACATGATAAAGTTTAACATTAGTCGAATTTAACTGTATGGAAGCCTGCAAATCGCCATAATATAGTTAATTTGTAAACAAAACTTAAGCTATTCACTATTCCACCAAAGACCAATCTTGATTTCTAGCCATCTAAATTTTCCTGGTCGTTATGCCTTTGATGAGATCATTCTGCCTGAAGTTGGTAAGCACCTCAGTGACTCTTCCACCAAGCTCGGTGAGTTAGACCCCTCTCCAGTCTGGGTAATTAAATCCCTTCGATATACTTTGGCCTATCAATGATGAGAGAGCAGTTAATGAGTAGGATTAAAACTGCATAAACTGCATGGAGGCTGTGGTCAATGGTGTCGAATGCAGCGTAGATGTCAAGGAAACAGCAGGAGACTTGCTGAAGACTAACGGAAAAGACAATTTTAATACTCATAAACTGGTTACTCATCACAGTACAATACCTACTTCTTACAAGCGTGTCATTATCCGTCCTCGCGTAAAAAATCAGGCCTTGACCCTTCCGATCCTTCTAACTACCGCCCAATCTCTATCTTTTATCTCCAAACGCTTACATGTACTACACACTGTTCGCAATCTCAGCCCAGATTGTTCCATCAAATCAGCTGACGTTGTCCGAGACCTTGGTGTCCTCCTCGACAATTCAATCTCTATGAAAAATCAAATCTTCTATATAACTAAATCTTGTTTTCATATCTCAAACGTATACGGCAAGTCAAGAAAAGTCTTAACGAAAAATGTCTCCGCACCCTAGTATAGGCCCTTGTCATTTCTAGAATTGACTACTGCAACTCCGTCCTTTATGGACTTCCTACGTCTACCCTTCAACCTTCAACGCTGCAAAGCTTATCAAGAACCTAAATCCCCGGGATCACCCCGTGAACTATAATCATTGGTTTACCATTATAAGCTCGCAAACACTTCAAAATCTGTCTTCGAAAGTACCGAATCTACACAAACTCTTCTCCTTCATAGGCTACTGTTCACATGTTGGACCCAATTTCTCTCTCTAATCTAGACGAGGACTACTTTCGTAGTGATTTTTTACTCAGCATAAAAATATCCCGAGGTGATTCTCTTGTGATACGATCACTTAAAAATTTGGTAACATAGCATTTGCGTTAGTCGAATGATGGCTGAATGGAGCAAACATCCGGACATAATCCGCAACTCCTTGATCTTCTTGACTAGCCTTAAAATTTATTCCTTCAAGATTTACTACGAGTGATTTCCTGTTACGCGCTTTGTGCATGATTAATTTTTCGTTTAGGCGCACTATAAATGACAGTTTGATAATGATGATGATGATAATAATAATAATAATAATAATAATAATAATAATAATAATAATAATAATAATAATAATAATAATAATAATAATAATAATAATAATAATAATAATAACAATAACAATAACAATAACAATAACAATAGCAATAACAATAACAATAACAATAACAATAACAATAACAATAATAATAATAATAATAATAATAATAATAATAATAATAATAATAATAATAATAATAATAATAATAATAATAATAATAATAATAATAATAATAATAATAATAATAATAATAATTCTTACGAGCATTTAACATCGCTAAACGCAGGTGCGGCAGCGGAAAAAGCAGCCCGCAATAAGGAATCCAAATATGCCGCTATCTCACAGTCCCATCATTTCGTACCTGTTGCAGTCGAAACTTCAGGAAGTTGGCATGCAGAGTCACTGTCGTTTGTTCAGGAACTAGGAGGCAGGATCTTTGCAGCGACCGGCGACCAGCGTGAGACCAGTCATCTGCTGCAACGCCTATCGGTCGCCCTACAGATTGGAAACTCACTGTCTGTTTTAGCCACCGCGGACTGCAACAACAGTAGCCCAGGACTGAATGGCGGCATATAAAAAATTATTGAAACAGCCATTTTTAATCAGTCTGTAATAAGTTTTTTGGTTTTATGAAGAAGAAATAAATTTGTCATAATAATAATAATAATAATAATAATAATAATAATAATAATAATAATAATAATAACAAGTCCAGCTTGACCAGACAATACCTATTCAGTGTAATACTGTAAGTTCTAAAATGTTGGAAAAAGGCGAATCTTCGACCACCAAATTTTGGTTATTCAATACTATGGGGCGACATATTATTGCTATTTCGTAGAATTCTCATTCTTGCGTCCTTTCTTACTCAGCATAAAATATACACATAATGTCATAGGTTGCAAGAATACTTGGAGTATCAAAAATTCCGTTTCAGGTCCTGCTTCAATGGCAAAGTGATGACGATGTTTATTGTTCACGGATGGCTGCAAGATGAAAACTCTGCGTGGATGCATGAAATGAAAGATGCCGTCTTAGCACAGGTGAGTGCTACCTTTAATCAATATGTGATTCCTTGCAGCGTTGTCCCAACACCTGGTCGACTCTAATGTAGTCGAAAATAATAACTCAATTAGAATAATTTTTATTTTGTTTTGTTACAATTCGATGGTCGTGAGGTTGCAGTAACTGTCGGCTGAATTTTACAGGAATACAAAATAATTACTCGACGACGTTTTGTAATTTTCCTGTTTTCTATAGAATGTAAAATTGTCAAAACACTGGAAACACTGATTACAAGACTAGGTTAATGAACTCTTTAATCTAGCCTCGCAAAAGCGTGGCTATACTACAACTTCTACCGCCACCATTATTATCACTAATGTATTACTGCTATTGCTACTATGCTACAATGACTACTGCTGCTGCTACTAATACAACTAACGATACTAATACCAGCAGTAATAGGGATAGTAGAGCAGCAACAGTAGTAGTAGTTGCTATTATCTGCGTAGAAATAGAGTACTATATGCCGCCATAGAGTGAAAACTCGAGATAAAAGCGCCTACTAGAACAATAGTTGGATCAGTTGACTAGTGGCACAATCTTATTGATCAATATACAAAGAACTAGTTTGATGTCTCATCTCCATTCAGTTTTATTGTGCCACAGAGGGATTACAATCTGATCATAGTCGGCTGGAAAGATGGAGCGAAGCATCTGTGGTATCCTCAGTCGGCTTCCAACACCAGAACCGTTGGTGGAGAGATTGCCCTCGTCGCCAATAACACGATTAACAACGGAAATTCGTCAAAGGCCTTGCTGTACTGTGTCGGACACAGTTTAGGAGCGCACGCCTGCGGTCACGCCGGACAACGTGTAAAGTTTGGAAGAATATCTGGTAGGATATCGAAACTATGAAGACACAACAAATGGATTATCTCTTCAAGACTCATTCTAGCTATTTAATTTATTGCTAATAAAATTTCAAAGGAATATTTGGGCTAGTAAGTTGGGTCCATAGTGTAATGGTAACATCACTGGCGTGAAGAGCAGTAGGTAGCGGGATCGCTTCCCGTACCCTCCCAAAGGGCAAACTCAGCCTTTCAATCGCGAGATGGCGCGTTGGTAAAATGAGATGTAGGACGTGATGGGCGCCTTGCATGGCTGCTGTATAGGCTACAGTTAAATTCGACTCCTGTAATAACTGTGATCATCTGTTCATACTGATTTGTAATCATCCTGCATTGTGTCAGTTTGAAATTAAACGACGATTAAGATTATTATTTTAATAATTTGGTATGATTGCTCGCCCCTAAACGCGTGGTATACAGATACGAAATTCAATTCTGAGTTAACTGCTTCGAATTTGGTCTTTATATGGTTCTTGCGTGTAACCGAGAGACTAGTACATTATGACTGCAAAATAGAAGTAACATTGGATTCCATTAGATAATAGCGAACATTTGAATCAGAATTTATCCTACTGGAAAAGTTTAGAATTGAATAGATTAGGCTATACTGAAATAAATGAGGAAATATTGTATTGGAATATAAATCATCATGGTAGGATAGATTAAATAATAATATTTTCGATTACAATATATCAGATTAATTCGATTAATTAAATTGGAATAATTAGATTAGTTTAGTTATATTAACCACATTCGGTGGGTTCACTATTATAGGCTCATAGCTGACCACAAGGAGCCACAACGCTCGTCAACGATGATCTGGGTGAATGTTGACGCCTTGGGCACTTTAACGGGGCAATTATAATTTGATTGGAGATGAACAGCGATTCCGTACTAGTTGTCTTTTCATTAGAAACAATATTATTATTGAATGTTTGTACTTTGAAGGATTGGATCCAGCTGGTCCACTGTTTAACCCTCTAAGGGACAAGATTCTTTTTGGTCTGCAAAATGTTCACAACTAACTCAAATACATTGTCTAGGGTTCTCCTGTCAACATAATGTAGTTTATTTTATAATTAGTAGTACACATGTGAATTATGACCACTTTTATTTTATGGGACAGATATGTCCCATTGTCCGTTAAGCAGAAAAAGTACATTTTTGTGCTATGTTGGACTATGTTGATTGAATGTCAGAATATGATCATGTACCATGTAGCAACGAATTTAATTGAACAGATATGATAGATAGATAGTTAGTGTGGAACTTGGTGAAATAGTTACAGTCACTTTGCAAACATTGAGCAACACTACAGGTGAAAGCTTGACCTATTGTCTTTGCCACTCTTGTGAATACGCTTGCATCTCTTCCTGTCGGGCAAGATATGAGGCAAATGATTATGTATCCACACTCGAGACGCCTTTCTTTGATGTTCCAGTCGGAAAAACATTCCTCCTGGAAGTACAAATACCTATGAGACCACGAACCACCTGCTGTCTGAACTCCAAATGTGTTATTTTGGTGTCTGTTGGGAGACTTTTTTCAAGTATCCATTCACCACTGCTTTGTCCAGGCTATCAAACATTACTATCAGATAATACTGCTATCGGCATCAAATTCTGTTACATAATACGATTTGAGCGGTCTTCCAGATCAATTCCTCCCACATAATTATTTGTTGTATTCTTTCACCCATGATGGAACGTTGATAACAACCTTCACAGCGGAACCTTCTGACGTCTATCTATAGGTTCTGTACCTATACCCTCTCTTTTTCCACTCTCTGGAGCTGCTGGTCATCTCTTTGCAGATGATGTCCAAGCATTTGTCCATGGGTCTCCTTCATCCCAGATGCACTTAGTTGAGCGTATTCAATCCCTCTCAAATTCTCTTCACTCCTGGATGGCATCAAACCTTCTCTGCCTTAACGCCTCTAAAACCCAGTTCATTTAGTTTGGCACCCCCAACAGCTTCTGAAGATTGAATTTGTTCTCCTGTTGAAAAAGTTTCCCGCACTATTCCTTTTCTTCAACGGCACGTGATCTGGGTGTTACGCTAGATAGCTCCCTTTCTTTTAAAGACCATATCTCTAACCTAACACGTTCTTCTTATTTTCATTTAAGGCGTCTTAGGGCTGTTCGACGTTCTGTCTCATCTTCTGTTTTCACCACTCTGGTTCATGCTTTCATATGCTCCCGAATTGATTACTGTAATTCTCTTCTCATTGGCCTTCCTAAGGTTCGTCTTTCACCTCTTCAGTCGGTCCTAAATGCTGCCGCCAGATTAATAGCACGCCTACCACGGTACTCTCACATTTCTACTTTCATGTTTGAACAACTGCACTGGCTTCCTCTCTCTGCTCGCATTAAATTCAAAATCATCATTCTAGTCTTCAAGGCACAAAGGGGTCTTGCCCCAAAAATATTTAGCTGATGTATTACTCCGGCCTCTTTCAGCCTCCTCCCATCGACCACTACGCTCATCAAACAGACTTGAGCTTCTAGTTCCTCATACTAGAACAGCTATGGCTCAGTCCCGGTCCTTTACCTCAATCGGTCCCTCTCTTTGGAATGCGCTGTCTCCATCTACTTGCTCTCGAATTCTAGCTAGTAACCTCTCTTCCACCTTTTCTTTTCTCAAAACCTTTTTCTTCTCTTTGGCCTTTGCACTGGGAGCGCCTCTGAATGGTTCACCCTATGAGAGGCGCTTTATAAATGTTTGAATACAATATACAAAATACAATACAATATACCGATGGTTCCGAATTGGGTATGAGATGGACAGCCTTTGTGTTCATCCACATCAAAAAGTTCATCTGCTTGTCCTTTGTTTGGAGGGACGGATTGTCTCCTCTTGTATGCTTGCAGGCCCTAGGCATATTTGTATGTATGTATGTGTATATGTATGTATATATGTATGTATGTAGGGTTGAACCCCTCCTGTGCTGATCTGGTCGATGTCATTCATACAGATGGTTCCGGATTCGGAATGTTTGTTAGGACACATTGATTTTTATCCTAACGGAGGATATCTACAACCTGGCTGCATATCGGAGTCGATCGATAGTTTGTATGATTGGAACAACGAGACATACACTTCGAGTAAGAAATCAACTGCTGATGAATTTGACATAATTTTAATTAAAACTAAAATTATTTACGATAATCTAATACTTTATTATATGATCTGGTTTGAGTTGATCTAAACAAATCAAATAACCTGTTCAGCACAGATATCATAATGCACAAGACATTGGATCATTGTTGATGTCTCTTCCAATAAATCCAGATGTCCAATCACAATGTCAAGAACACGAGAATTCAGATCATGGTGGATTTGCATGTAGGTCCTATAAGACACCGGAAATTTACTTGGTGCCTCAACATGGAAGCATCTTGAGTTGAAGCATCTTTGATACGTGTTCGTGCGAGAATGATTGTCTAACCCATTATCTTTGACTTGCACCTTGTGATGGAATATTTTGAGGTTTTGTTTAAACGTGGTGTATTGTATTGAAAATTAGTATCCGGTATTAACTCAATTTAAAATTAAGGCAACAGCATAATTGTTCTGAGAATAACAATATTGTACGTTTCTTAGGTCTCGAGATGATAATCAGCTGCAGTCACGCACGGGCCTATCAGTTCTTCCATGAATCGATTGCAACGCCATGTTTTCTATCTCGTCAGAAGTGTATAACTCGATATCTATTACCTGTAAGTGATGTGAGCTACGTTTACAGAGTAGTAGACATCTAGGATTAATATTAGGCATTAACATTAAACTTACTATCTAACACCTAATTCTAGCGAACAAATCTGGATATCTGGTACCAGATTTAATAAATTTGAGATACATTTTAAGTTAGATCTATACTTCGGTTTTGGCATACTTACGGTTTCATGAAGGAGGAACTACATTGGCTATCAGAGATCCATTGAGCTCAAAATATTAACTGTTATGCACAATTATCTAACAGCCATACTTCCACTGCTGACCATTTCGTTCTGCTGCGCAATGGTTCCTTATTGTCCCACCGGTCAGAAATTCCATGGTTCGACTTTCAGCTGCAGCGCTTGCCTAGCAAGTAAAGCCCCTGATCTTTATGGATTTCTTAACAACTATTCCCCAAGCGTATTTGGGAACCATTACCTTTGCGATCGCGGCATTAAGTTGTGCGCTCGGAAGAACCTCTGATAAGAACCTTTAAGCAGGTCTAACGAAGACCTCTATACTACACGTGCAGAAAACAAAAGTGTCGGTCCCGAAGACGACAAAGGGCATACCACCCGAAAACATCGAGTAGTGCTATGACCTAATTACCAAACGGTGGTCGGAAGAAGAAGAACCCAACGAGGGTCTTTCGAGAACCAGAACTGGCCTCCCGACCATCTACGAATATAAGCCCCACTAGAAATACGTGTGGCACTACCACCTCGCTAGGTCCATTTATATAGGGCCTATGCCTAACAACATCTACATGTATTTCCCAAGCGTTTTGGAACCATTATTTGCTATCACGTCTCGATATTGTATTTTGGTATTTTGGTTGTTCGCTCGTAAGGCCTCTGATAATTCTGCTTTAAAGAGGCACTACTAAATCTGTTACTACAGTAATTACAATTGTATATATTTCGAAGTGGCCATCTAGAATTAGAGACATAGTCTAATGTTGAAAGTCTAGGATTTAAGGTGTGATTCTCGATATTGTATTTTGATAATCCAGGAATAGATGTCGTATATTCTGAACCTATTAATTTTATCCATCATATAAGTATTTTTAGACACAGTAGTAACAAGAATATTTGAAGAAGCAGTAAGTGTTGTGCATACGGCAGCGAAAATATCATTAGCAGGCCTACATGTATAGTTTTATGCTAGTGAAACATGGATAGTGCAGAGAAAATAAACGGACAGATTTTGTCACCAGATGTATACAAGAATCTTACCTATTGGATAATTTAAGATCATCACTGATGCTGAGATGTGGAGATGAGCTGAATATGTTGGTTTTAAGCGATCCATAGTGCAGCATATAATTGAAAAGAAACATAATTTCTTTAAGTGCATTCGAACCACAAGCATATCCAATCAATTCTGGTTTAGAATTATGCAACAGTACAAAGATCAGAAATAGACAAACCAGAGAATGGCTGACTGGTATTATAAAGGATGGTGCTACGAGAGGAACGTAGTGCATAGGTTAAGTATATAATAGGCGCAGTACATGAGCAAAGGGAAACCAGTAGCAAGAGAAACGATCGCCATCATGTTACGATGAGATCACGAGCTTCAAACAAGAAAGAAGGCAAAATAAAACTTATTAGTAGAGATCCCCTAAGATTTAACAATAGAGTGTCAGTGTTGTCTCAAAGCTCTGGAGATAACCACGGGCATCGTGAATAATATTTGTTTTGTGTATGGAGATCCCTGATTTGCGTAATACTCATTCTTTGGTTACATGTAAGTAATGTGAATCCGTTGCTTTTCTGTTATAGTGGTTTTGTATGACGAGCAACAGCACAGTTCAGAGCATGGGCTTCAATGCAGATGCATATTCCGAGCGAGGGTTCTTCTACTTGAAGACAAATGATCAATCGCCATTTTGCCTCGGATAAAAGTGATTTTACAGGAAACACGGCTGCTTATTTTAAGACATAAATTTCCTCTTCATTGGCGCTTCAGAACAATTAGTGGAATAATGTTGATGAGTTATTTAATTAAGTTAGTGGATAAAAATATGGTCCCTATCCCAGTTTGTACATTTTTCAGATTCCAAACAGATCTCTTCGCAATCATGGAACGTGCTACTGATACTTCAAACATTACCATGTTGCAATTTAATGATTTTAGCTGTATAAAGATAAGTCATTGCTATTAAAATTTTGTTTGGGTGCTTCTTTCCACAGTCAGTACAATTATTTTAAAATGCATCTGTCTTACCCTTGACAGAGCATCTGCGTCATATGCTATTTAAAAAATATCCCGCAGAATAAACTGTCTGTTTGGGGTGCTTCTCGTGTTCAAGGTACTAGGAATCATTTAAACGATTGCGAAGTACTTCCCCGATTATGAAACTTACCCCATCACACTGCCTGTTAAGAAGGCTTCTTTGTTCTGATATTATTCGACAGAGAGCGTTAGCGTTCGCCATATACTCAGCCGCAGCTCACGTTTTAGGCCATATTTTGTATTTAAAATAAATCAATCTGTCGCATTCACAACAAATTAAAAGAAATTGTTGGGTTGTTCTACAGTTACACTCATTATGCACCTCTGTTGACCATATCCGCTCGTTATCCTAACTGAATGTACCTTGTAGTTCATATAGAATCACCTGTGATGTGGTGAGGGACTTTGGGGTGCTTCTTGATGGTGGGCTTACGATGGCTGATCGTGTGTCACATATCTCCAGGATTAGCTATTATGAGCTCAGGCAGATCCGAGTAATACGGAGAACGCTGTCGCTAAGCACTGCGGCTGTACTAATACACTCTTTCGTCCTCACACGTCTTGACTATGTAATGGGGTCCTCCAGGGCCTCCCTGAGTTCCGTCTTCATCAACTTCAGCTCGTTCGAGAATGCAGCAGCCAGACTTCTGGCTGATCTACGCGAAATATTCACACATATTCGACTAGCCTACATGTATGCGACGTGAGCTCCACTGGCTTCCAGTTGCTGATCGTGTGCAATTCAAAATTGCTACACTGGTTTGAAAAGCTACGACTGGTACTGCTCCGGACTACATTGCTGAACTGTGCCTTCCAGTTGGCACTCAAACTGGTCGGCGGGCTTTCCGGTCTGCCTCGCGAAATGACTTGATGGTACCTTCGTTTTGAACCACCACCCGTGCTTGTCGGGACTTCTCGATTGCGGCGCCACGGATCTGGAACGCTCTTCCGCCCTCTTTGCGTGCGGCTATATGATTTTCTCTAAACTCTTAAAGACGCACTTTTCAGTTGTTTGATGGCCACATGTTGAGCGCTTCTGAGAGACTCTTAAGTGGCGCTTTATAAATGTCTTGTTACATTACATTAAATTACCATTGGATCTGTGAAAAATGTGCATCCAAACAATGATCGAACAGATCGAAAATGCGATGATTCGTAGGTCGATTAAGGTGAAAGAAGTAAGAAAAAGTATTTCTGTTGAGATAGCACCATTAGCGAATAGTGTATAAGAATCAATAAGCAAGTAAACAAACTGGGCAAAAATGCGTGAGGCAATGACTGACTTCATAGAACGAGAATTCGTAAATATTCGTGAATATTAGGGCATTTTTAATATTCGTAAATATTCGTAAATATTCGTTGATGACGTCACTGGTTTTAATTTGTTTAGGCCCTACAACTAATATACCAAAATTGTGTGTGAGCATGCTACAATCAAGTGCGGTGAGATTGCGGTGCTATACTTAGAGATCAATGTAACAGAACCGATTAAGAGTCTCTCTGTCTCTGTCTCTGTCTCTCATCTCTCTATCGCTCTCTCTCTCCATGTGTGTCTCACTCTATATTATGTCTAGCTGTCTGTCTCTGTATAGCTGTATCTCTGTCTCTGTCTCAGCTGTAGGCTCTCTTCTCTGTTATCTCTGTCTCTGTCTTCTGTCTTCTTTCTCTGTCAATGTCTCTTTTTCTCATCTGTCTTATCTCTCTAAGAGCATCTGCGTGATAGGCTCTTTAAGTATCCCTGTGAGTAAAAATTCTCTGTCTCTTCTCGTGTTCTCTCTCTAAAAATCTCTCTCTCGATCTCTCTCTCTTCTCTCTCAATTATGAATCTTATCCTAACTTTTCAGCTATGTCTTTGTTCCTGAATGATGCGCTGATGCGATTGGAATGAGCTGAGTCATAAATTCGTAGGCCTTATATGATTGTGTTTAAAATTGCTGTTATTCGTATTGGCGCAAAAAACCTAGTTACGCCACATGTATAATTTATACTCACCTTAGGTCTGTTACAGTATTGGCTCGTAACTGTAATATGTAACTGTAGCTCATGCAATTTTTGGCACTGATTGTCTACAATAAATCCCGGATTTTGAAGAATTAAAAATCAAAAGAAAAAAATTAATATTCTTAATATTAAGTTGGCCATGTTTCAAGTACTCGTCAATATTCATTAATTTCTAAAAATCCTAATATTCGTACGAAATGCGCAATACTCGTTCTATGACTGATTTGTGAAGGAATAGGTCGATTTGAATATGCATAATGAGTTGATGACTCGAGAAAATGCCAACTGGACCAGTATTTTATGATAATTTATTAGTTTTCCAAACTGCCACGGCCAGTGGCCTTGGCTTGTGTATAGTACGAGAAACTTCAGCATCGTCGGGCTACCTGTAAATATTTATTAACGGCAGTCATATTTTGCATGAAATGTGTTTAAAGTATAGGAAGAACATCAGAGGGTAAGAATATCATGTTTCTCAACTTCACTATTTAGCTCCACTCTAATGCAGATGTTTGTGTTTGTTACCTTATAATAGAAGCGTAAACGTTGTGCACCCGCGATCTTACATAAGACATGATGTACTTTAATGACAAACCAAAACCATTAACTAAATTATTACACTCGTGCCCATAACTGAATGGCAATGACTGCATCGTTAGTTTGCTATTAACCACAGTTAGCATGTCTTTAAGAAATTTAAACATAGCAATAACTCTCTCAGATTTAAAGTCCAAACTGCCTAAACCCGCAATAAATTCTCTCACGGATTCCCATTTGTGAAAACCAAATACTTTACGATATACATTTCATTCGGGCAAGCGTTTTGTTTACTCAGCTGAGACTGAGAAATCTCACTGCAACTGCACTGCAACTGCAACTCACTTAAAACTGGTAGGCCTAAGCTATAAGTCTGCTGTAAGTAAAGCTGCATTAACTCCGACAAACTTGAAGAGTTTTTGAAAATATTATTTGTAGCTGCATAAAAATTGCGCATTATGCAATCCACATCACAACTCAGTTTACTACCAGCACAAAAGGTAATTCCCAAGTATTTAAACTGCTCAGACCACTTCACCTTTTTGTGACCTGAGAACATCTCTGACAGGGAGGCCTTAAATCGAGGTCCAAATGCTAGACACCAAGATTTAGTACAATTAAATGTCAGGCCTAACTGACTACTAACCACACCACATTTATCTAGTAAGGCCTGAAGCCCAACTACTGATGCCGATAACAAAATGATATCATCCGCAGTCAGGACTTGGTAATACAACATCCTAGGCCTGCTGCTCTTGTATCCACGATAAACGTATTAACAAAAACATTAAACAGCGAAGAGACTTATGAGACTTTGGTCTGTCTAACTTTACCTTGCCTTGCTTAATTTTTCTTACCTAATCTTAATTGACCCTACATGTACGTTAGCCTACAGAAGAATGCGTTTCGACCAAGAATTCGTTATTTCGGAATCGCAAAGCTAAGTAGACCTGCAGTAGAAACCGGCAGACAGCTACTTCATGTATTTTCAAAATTGCCTCTTGTCTTCTTAGACCCAGTTTCCTCTTCATCTTCTCTGGCTCTTGTCTTCTTCAGTAGATCCAGAATTAACTTTCAGTTAATCTTCTTCATTTAGAGTTCGAACTTTCTCCTCAAATATGTATTAAAAGACAATGTACTATGACTCTGTTGAAGCAATTTTAAGCCTTATATTCATTAATTTTCTGAATTCCGAACATACCACTTTTGACTCACTTTCCGTCGCGCGGCTCATTTTGTAAAATCTTAAGCCTTTAGTCTTATCTGCTTGTCCGTACAGTCGCTCATTTTGCTTTAATTATGCATAGTGAAATATGGAAAATCGTCCATAATGCTACTTTAGTGTAAATTTAATTAGTTTGTTAGTTTGAATATGTGTTCTAATTTTTACTACTGTTTATTTATAAACAGTCCCGAACAAATAAGGAACAATTTTTTTAATCAAACTATGCAACGAAAATACTCTCAAGGAGCTGCGAATAAGATTTCTCGGGCATCTTTCGGAAACCCTCCAGCGATAGTTCAGGATTCCGAAACGCGACAGGTCAGATGCGGCGAATGTTCATTCTCTTGACTTACCTCTTCATACTACTAGGTTGTGATTTGCAGCAGCGCACCGTTAAGACTATGCGAGAACCTATTGGCCAGCACAGAATTCTCCGCCAGATATGGAGGTGCAACTGTGTGACATCCTGCAGTCAACTGTAAACCAGCAATCGACTTCTCCCTTTACGAATTGCAGCAAGCAGACTTATTCATGCGATCATACGATTCGACACTTCAAGAGACCTCCGTTGTATGGCGTTGCTCGGTTTGTTGGACGTGCCTTTCAACACAGTTACGACGTCCAGGCGATGATGAATATGGTTTGTCGGGGAAGAGTCTCCGAAATGAGAATCTTCGACAAAGGGTGTATATATGGTTGGTGCTCGATGTAGGCCTATTGGTTTGTATTCATTGGTACGCAACATTATTTCTTTCTCATGTTTGTTTCTTCTGGTAAATCGATGCAACGTCATAAAAGCACAAAAGCACTACGACCTAGTGCTTATTCATAACGTCGGAATACCCGCAGCCCACCCGTTTCATAGTTGAGTGCCCGAGTAAGCACCTTATTATGTTCTATTGAGACGATACATAAAATTCAATAGATGTTTATCCTATTCGCCTTCGCTTCTTCTCTTGAATCTTTAGAGAGTTATCAGAGCATACATTGTACAAGCTATGACCTGCTAATACTGTAAGCGTAGGCCCTACTTAGTGAACATTAGCTTCATTTCTATACACAAGAGGCGTAGGGTTTTCGCTGACGTGGACTTAATTCAGTCACTGTTTACCTTTCTGGTCTTTGCTTCTTCTCATGAATCGATAATGAGTTATTACAGCGTTACAAGCTATGGCCCAATCATACTTTGAATTCATTCGCTTCATAGGCCTACATTGCAATCAGGAGGCATAGGGTTTTAGCCGACGTGTACTTAAACATCGCTGATGCAGACCATATGTCATTCAGTCGACAACAGTTACCTCAAGATTTTCTTGCGTGGAAATATGGCGTTGTTTCTATTTGTTGCGGTTCTGCTGAGTGCCACAGATAAACTCTGGTAATATTTCAAACATTACTTTCTGTCTTCAGTTATAATTCTAGCAAATGAAGCGTAATTGTAACCGTAAACTCTAAACTTCTAAAGCGCCACCAGAAAGCCAAGCGCAGGGCACCAGCTTATCCACGAGCGCTGCGAAGAGTCAGAGGGGTTGTCCAAATGAGTAGTCCGAAGGAGTCCGAGTCCGGTTGCCATAGGATCATAGATGGCAGAGCAGAATTTAAGGCAACTGTCGTTTGGGTCGAGAATTGGAAGGTGAAGGATCAATGTATCTGGGTATGAATTCTTGAAGAGGTGAGACTTCAGTTTTGAAGATAGTCAGACAGTCTCTCTTTACTTCTTCTATAACGCCACTGTAATGTGATGACATATTATGACGAAATGAAAAGCAACATCGTGTAATGACATGTAATTTCACGTAATTGATAATAATCATATAGCGCCCCTAAGTAATTCTATTAAGAAAGAGTGTATTAAAAAGTCCTTCTGGATCTGCCATTTCCATTCTCGGGATACGTAGAACATTGCAATTATTAAGCTGCTCTTGTAGGCAAAAAATTAAATAAATTAATGATTGAATTTATTTCTGTGAATCTCATCGACACATGACTGATTGTATTGGTGTTATATAATTGCACAATGATTACATATATAACAAAAAACGTTCCTCTGATGTGATAACGTATTATTGTCATAAGAAGCTTTTGTTGCAAGCAATAACTAAGATCAAAATAGTGATTGCATTTGTTGTTTAATCTTACTAACATAGGGCTGATGAAATAAGCTGTTCAGGCCTCGGAAGCTACGATGATAACCCGCCATACGAACTCTTTCCTCTGCCTGAATGCCCTGAGAAACAGGGCATCATTATGCTGGTATACACCCGTCAGAATCCGAAGATTGGTCAGATTATTACCAGGGATACAATACCGTAAGTACTCGAATCATGTCAGTGTTGTTCATTATATATATATAGTCTAATCTAACCAGACGTTATTTTTTCGGTATGATACTTTACGCTCTCAAGTGCTAGGTGAAGGCGGAACTTTTTTACACTAACCCAACGTTTTGGATAAGGAACTAGCGAGTACATGTATGTATGTATATGGCCATTTATATAGCGCCTCATGGGACCCTCATGAACGCGGTAAACGTAGCTACCTAGCAGGTTGAAGCAGATGCGACTTAAGAAGTCTCAGGGTCTCACATGACTAACCACAAACTTTCCAGGTTACACCGGAACCAGTTCTGATACTTGGTAACAAAGGCAGGTGGTTGTTAAAAAATGCCCACTGTCCACGGTCGTAACAACGAGTCCACTCGGTAAGTTCGTACCGGCAACCTTGGGTTACAGACCAAATGCGTCACCGAAAAGACCCTTGTGTTCCTCAATCAAAGAGTTCCGATATTATTATTATTGACTGCATGATTGTAGCTCGGGGATATTTGCTTATTCTGAATTTTCACTCAATTGTAGTCGATGGAATCAACGGTTTGAGTGTGTTAAATCAGCTTTATTATACGGGTGGTTCATTTGCGGTATGCTACAAGCTGTAAGCAATATATCAAAAGAGGAAAATTAGTATAATAAATCAATAATACTAGTAGTTACTTGCATTCATATTGTATAGGATTTCACAAACTATTCAGTTCATTTTATCTAATGCAAAATGCACATATTACTTTATAGCTTAACTGAAACCAGTGTTCGAATCGTGCCTTATTTCAAAATTACAAGCACGGAAACAAAGAAAACTTTTTAGCACAAATGCTCACTCTACAGGTCTACAACAGCTCATTGAAGAGGCAGAGAACGACGGCAATCTCTGGAATTCATTAAACTCCATTTTATCCCCACAACCTCTGTGTTTCTCACTCCTCTATTGAATGGCAGCAACTATCATCTGAGAAACTACTTGATCACTTTAAGAAATATTCGTTTTTAATCCAAACTGACAAGTACGCAGTAAGATTACGTGCCATAGTAGTAACCATAACAAGTTTAACAGGAGTCGAATTTAACTGTATGTACAGCAATGCGCCATACAGTGAATGTGTAAACAAAACTTAAGCTATTCACTATTCCATCAAAGACGTCCAGCCTATCATCATTTCTAACCACCACCTAAATTTTCCTGGTCTTTGTGCCTTTGACGAGATCACTCTGCCTGAAGTTGATAACATCCCCAGTTACACTTCCACGCTTTGTTTAGTTCGACCCCTCTCCAGTCTGGGTAATTAAATCCCTTCGATATACTTTGGCCTATCAATTATGAGTGAGCAGTTTATGAGTAGGATAAATACTCATAAACTGACTTGTTGCACCCTCTTTCTCTCGCCAATCTAGACGAAGACTAGTTTCATCGTCCCAAGGTGACTTGTTGTCACACGATCACTTAAAATTTGGTAAAAGAGCATTTATGTTAGACGGCCGGGTTGAATGGAACAGACTTCCGGACTTCCTCCACAACTCCTCAACATTATCGATCTTCAAAACCATCCTTAAAATTTATCCCTTCAAGACTTACTACGAGTGATTTTTCTGTTACGCGCTTTGTGCAAGATTCCTTATTATGTTTAGGCGCGCTATAAATGACAGTTTGATAATAATGTCGCGAAATCGGGGGTCTTCTTAGTTCCTCCTCTTTTTCGAGTGGTTCAAGCTCTACCAGGATGCCCGGAACCCCAGATCTCGACAAAGGTTGCCCTCGGTCCGACTCTCGTGGTCTATCAGAGGTTTGAATTATCACCAGCAACACACGCACACACGTAGAACACCGTTTTATTGTTCTTCACCAACAGACGATCGACAATGTCACATCTACAGGGGTCGAGAGAACTGCTCTGCTGCTTCCCCGTCCTATCGTCGAGCAGGCCCTCAAGCGACAGCGTCTCCGAAGGCTGGTCCGCAGGTCGACGGCAGGTCCTCTTCAGACTCCACCGAGACTGCTAGGCCGATGCAAATAGCTCGAGGCCGAATCTCCAGGCGATCTTCTCCAGACTCCCCCGACGAGTTACTTCACTCATGGCCAACCTCCGCCTTATATAGGCCGAATTCCCCATGAGATGTCAATGCCCTATAGGACACCCATTTTCTCATGAGATGCTGTTTGGAAATGGCACCCATGTATTATCTAATGCATCCCTAATCCCGGCGATCCAAATCCGTCATCTCAAGGGTGCTAATTTGATTAAGCCCATGCATTTCAGAGGACAAAATGAAAACGACATCGGTCCGTATTGAATAATCCATAATGTCAATTTAGCAGGTTACCTAGTGCAATTGCCATGGTGCGCGGGCCCAAATCGTCATCCGTGCAGTTAATAATAATAATAATAGTGTAAAAATACAGATAATAATAATAATAATACCTAAGGTTCTAATAATAATAATAATAATAATAATAATAATAAAATAATAATAAGTCCAGCTTGACCAGAGAATACCTATTCAGTATAATACTGTAAGTGCTCATATGTTAGGTGGAGGCGTATCTTCGACCGCCAAACTTTGGTTGTTCAATACTATAAGGCGATATTATTGCTATTTCGTATTGTTACGTCCTTTCTTACTCAGCATAAAATATACACATAATATGGCATTGGTTGCAAGAATACTTGGTGTATCCAGAATGGCGTTTCAGGTCCTGCTTCAATGGCAAAGTGATGACGATGTTTATTGCTCACGGATGGCTGCAAAATGGAAACTATACGTGGATGCATGACATGAAAGATGTCGTCTTAGCGCAGGTGAATGCAACCTTTAATCATTGTGTGATTGCTTGCAATGTTCTCCGTACACCTCATCGACTGTAATGTAGATGACAATAATCACTCAATTACAATAATAGTATTGTTTTAAGTCGATGGATCGTGAGTTTCGACTAAATTATGAATTTTACAGCAATCCAAAACAATAACTCGACGACGTTTTGCAATTTTCCAGTTGGATAGAATATAAAATTTTCAGAACGCTGGAACCACTGATTGCAAGTATCTTAGGTTAATAGACTCTTTAATCTAGCCTCGCAAGAGCGTGGCTATATCGACTAACAGGCGGCTAACTCATGACTGCCCGTCCTGCACTAGAAAAGATGCTGCGGAAGGTGCCTTGGAATGCAATGACCCGCTGACCAGATCGAACGTCTTTAACCGCCAACAGAAAGACTAACTAAAATCGACCGCCAGTATGTGGAAATTGTGGACATCTGTCACTGAGAATGTAATATTTCCATTAAAAAACTATGAAGCATAAGAAGAAAGACGAGGAGGAGGAGGAGGGGGAGAAGGAGAAGGAGGAGGAGAGAATGGAAGGGGAAGGGGAAGAAGGGAAGCAGAAGGGAAGGGGAAGGAGAAGAAGGGAAGCAGAAGGGGACGGGGAAAAGGGAAGGAGAAGGGGAAAGAGAAGGGAAGGGAATTGGAAAGGGGAAGGGAATGGGAAGGCGAATATACAATATAAAAAGTTGTTTGATGTGGCATCTCAGTTCAGTTTTATTGTGCCACAGATGGATTGCAATGTAATCATAGTCGGCTGGAGGATTGGAGCAAAGCATATCTCGTACCCTCAGTCGGCTTCCAACACGAGAACCGTTGGTGGAGAAATTGCCCTCGTCTCCAATAACACGATTAACAACGGAAATTCTTCGAAGGCCCTGATGTGGTGTGTGGGACACAGTTTAGGAGGGCACGTATGCGGTCACGCCGGGCAACAGGGACAGTTTGGAAGAATAACTGGTAGGATATCGAAACTATGAAGACACATAACTAATGGGTTATCGCTTTAAGACTCATTCTGGCTATTTATTTGGTATGATGGCTCGCCCTTAAAGGCGTAGTATACAGGTTTGAGACTCAATTCTGAGCTAACTGTTACGAGTTTGGTCATTAATATGGTGCTTGCGTGTAAGCGAGAGACTAGTATATTATAACTGCAAAATAGAAGTAACACAGGATTCCATAAGATGTAAAATAATAGTGAAAACTTGAATTAGAATGTATCATATCGAAAAAGTATAAAATTCAATAGATTAGGTTATAATTAAATAAAAGAGGAAATATTATATTGGAATATTAAATTATAATTTATTATAGTAGAAAAGGTAAGATTAGAATAGATTAAATTAAATTATCATATTTTCGATTACAATATAGTAGATTATTTCGATTAATTAGGTTGGAATAATTAGATTAGTTAAGATTATATAATAACCACATTCGCTGGGTTCACTATAAGAGAAAGAATGCTCGTCTAAGTATGATCTGGGTGAATGTTGACGCCTGGGGTACTTTAAGGGGTACTTTATAATTTGATTGGAGTTGGATAACGATTCCGTACTAGTTGTCTTTTCTTTAAAAACATTTATTGAATGTTTGTACATTGAAGGAATGGATCCAGCTAGTCCACTGTTTCAGATTAGCGACTGGTCGGTTGGGTTGAACCCCTTCTGTGCTGATCTGGTCGATGTCATTCATACAGATGGTTCCGGCCTTGGAATGCTAAAGAAATTAGGACACATTGATTTTTACCCTAACGGAGGATATTTGCAACCTGGCTGCATATCGGAGTCGATCGATAGATTGTATGATTGGGAGCACTTTACTGTGTGGAACAGTGAGACGGACACTTCTAGTAAGAAATCAACTGCTGATGAATTAGATATAATTTTAATTAAAACTAAAATTATTTACGATAATCTAATACTTTATTATAGTCTGATCTGGTTTGAGTTGATCTAAATAAATCAAATAACCTGTTCAGCACAGATATCATAATGTACAAGACATTAGAATGATAAGACATTAGTTGATAGTCTCTTCAAGCGAAGAAATTGCAGTCCATTGGAGATGTCCAATCACAAAATGTCAAGAACACGAGAATTCAGGTTATTGTGGCTTTACATGTAGGTCCTATAAGACACCGGAAATTCACTTGGTGCCTCAACATGAAAGCATCTTGAGTTGAAGCACATTTTATACGTGTTCGTGATACAATGATAGTTTGCCCTATTACCTCTCACTTGCACCTTATGGTGGAATATTTTTGAGGCTTGCGTAAATGTGGTGTATTGCATTGTAAATTACTATCCGGTATTAACTCAATTTAAAATTAAGGAAACAACATGATTGTTCCGAGAATAACAATATTGTACTTTTATTAGGTCTCCAAATGATAATCGGATGTAATCACGTACGAGCCATTCAGTTCTTCCATGAATCGATTGCAACGCCATGTTTTCTATCTCGTCAGAAGTGTATAACTCAATATCTATTACCTGTAAGTGATGTGAGCTACGTTTACAGAGTAGTAGACATCTAGGATTAATATTAGGCTTTAACATTAAACTTCTTATCTAACACCTAATTCTAGCGAACAAATCTGGATATCTGGTTCCAGATTTAATAAATTTGAGATACATTTTAAGTTAGATCTATACTTCGATTTTGGCATACTTACGGTTTCACGAAGGAGGAACTACATTGGCTATCAGGAATCCATTGAGCTCGAAACATTAACTGTTATGAACAATTATCTATTAGCCATACTTCCACTGCTGACTATTTCGTTCCACGGTCAGACTTTCAGATGTAGGTTGCCTAGCAACTGGCCACCTGATCTTCATGGCTTTCTTAACATCTACATGTATTTCCCACGCCTTTTGGAACCATTAATTTGCTATCACGTCTCGATATTGTATTTTGGTATTTTGGTTGTTCGCTCGTAAGGCCTCTGATAATTCTGCTTTAAAGAGGCACTACAAAATCTGTTACTACAGTAATTACAATTGTATGTATTTCGAAATGGCCATCTAGAATTAGAGACATAATGTTGAAAGTCTAGGATTTAAGGTGTGATTCTCGATATTGTATTTTGATAATCCAGGAATAGATGTCGTATATTCTGAACCTATTAATTTTATCCATCATATAAGTATTTTTAGACACAGTAGTAACAAGAATATTTGAAGAAGCAGTAAGTGTTGTGCATACGGCAGCGAAAATATCATTAGCAGGCCTACATGTATAGTTTTATGCTAGTGAAACATGGATAGTGCAGAGAAAATAGAAGGACAGATTTTGTCACCAGATGTATACAAGAATCTTACCTATTGGATAATTTAAGATCATCACTGATGCTGAGATATGGAGATGAGCTGAATATGTTGGTTTTAAGCGATCCATAGTGCAGCATATAATTGAAAAGAAACATAATTTCTTTAACTGCATTCGAACCACAAGCATATCCAATCAAGTGTGGTTTAGAATTATGCAACAGTACAAAGATCAGAAATAGACAAACCAGAGAATGGCTGACTGGTATTATAAAGGATGGTGCTACGAGAGGAACGTAGTGCATAGGTTAAGTATATAGTTAAGCGCAGTACAGGAGCAAAGGGAAACCAGTATTATTATTATTATTATTATTAGACTGTTATTTATAGCGCGCCTAAACAAAATTGGAATCTTGCACAAAAGCGCGTAACAGAAAAATCAATCATAGTAAATCTTAAACAGATGTGTTTTAAGGTTATTTTTGAAAATCGATAAAGTTGAGGATTTGCGGATAAACCAGGAGTTTGTTCCATTCAGCCGGGCCGGCTAGCGCAAATGCCCTGTTAAGTTTTTTGAGTGATCTTGTCACAACAAAATCATTTTAAGACGATGAACGTAGCCCTCGTCTGGATTGGAGAGAGGAACAGGGTGTAACAAGTGAAGAAAGGTATGCAGGAGAACAGTACATTAGAAGACAGATTTTGAAATTGATGCGAGCTTGTATGGGAAGCCAGTGTAGTTCACGGAGGGTCGGTGTGACGTGATCCCGAGGATTTTGGTTCTTGATAAGCTTAGCAGCGTAATGAAGAACAGCTGTAAGAGGTTGAAGGGTAGATGCAGGAAGACCACAAAGGACTGAGTTGCAGTAGTCAATTCTAGAAATGACAAGGGCCTGTACTAGGGTACGAACACATTTCTCGTTAAGACTTTTCTTGACTTGCCGAATGCGTCTGAGATGGAAAAAACAGGATTTGGTTATAGAGGAGATATGAGTTTTCATAGACAGCGAGTTATCAAGGAGGACACCAAGGTCTCGGACAACATCAGCTGGTTTAATGGAGCAATCTGGGATAAGATTGAGTACAGTGTGAAATAATTGTGAGTTAGGTAATGAGTTGCGGTAAAACCAGATAAGTTCTGTCTTGGAGGCATTCAGTTTAAGGCGCATGGATGCACACCATGATTGGATTTCAGTGAAACAAGTTATTAAGCGAAACCTTGCATTATCAAAGTCAGTAGCGAGAGAAACGATCGCCATCATGTTATGATGAGATCACGAGCTTCAAACAACTTACAAGAAAGAAGGCACAAGAAAAATTATTAGTAGAGATCCCCTAAGATTTAACAATAGAATGTCAGTGTTGTCTCAAAGCTCTCGAGATAACCACGGGCATCGTGAATAATATTTGTTTTGTGTATGGAGATCCCTGATTTTGCTGTGTATGAATGACGTAATAGCAAATTTACGTAATACGCTTTCTTTGGTTACATGTAAGTAATGTGAATCCGTTGCTTTTCTGTTATAGTGGTTTTGTAAGACGAGCAACAGCGCAGTTCAGAGCATGGGCTTCAATGCAGATGCATATTCCGAGCGAGGGATCTTCTACTTGAAGACAAATGATCAATCGCCATTTTGCCTCGGATAAAAGTGATTTACAGGAAATACGGCTGCATATTTTAAGACATAAATTTCCTCTTCATGGGCGCTTCAGAACAATTAGTGGAATAATGTTGATGAGTTATTTAATTAAGTTAGTGGATTCAAATATGGTCCCTATCCCAGTTGGTATCTTTATTTTTTCAGATTCCAAACAGATCTCTTCGCAATCATGGAACGTGCTACTGATACTTCAAACATTACTATATTGCAATTTAAATCATTTTTAGCTGTATAAAGATAAGTCATTCTTATTATTATTTTGTTTGGGTGCTTCTTTCCACAATCAATACAATGATCTTAAAATGCATCTGTCTTACCCTTCTCAGAGCATCTGCGTCATATGCTATTTAAAAAATATCCCGCAGAAAGAAACTGTCTGTTGCTTCTCGTGTTCAAGGTACTAGGAATCATTTATACGATTGCGAAGTACTTCCCCGATTATGAAACTTACCCCATCACACTGCCTGTTAAGAAGCCTTCTTTGTTCTGATATTATTCGACAGAGAGCGTTAGCGTTCGCCATATATTCAGCCGCAGCACGCGTCTTAGGCCATAGCCTTGATTTTAAAATAAATCAATCTGCCGCATTCACAACAAATTAAAAGAAATTATTGGGTTGTTCTACAGTTATACTCATTATGCCACCTCTGTTGACCATATCCGCTCGTTATCCGTTTGAGCTAACAGCACTATGAAGTACAGATTAAAAATGTTCAGTCATGACCCATAAATTGAAATTTCCAGTCATCTAAACGCAGTTGTTCACAGAATCACAGTTGTCCAATGCCCTACGAATATCTATTGTCGACGTTCAGTTGAAGAATACAGTTTTGTGTTCGGAGAGTGTTAAATGTGTGTGTTCTGATCCTACTGGGGGCGTTAGGGTATTAGCTTTTTGCTGACTCCCTTCCAAAGTCTGGTTCCTGCTGTCGGGGTATACCTTACGATGGTTTTCAACAACCTTTAGCAGGAACTGTACCTGAGATTCATTGCCCGTGGTCGATCAGTGCAACTGCACGTTTAGCCTGATCGTTGACCACTTTCAGTGCTGCAACGATGTCTGCAGCCTGCTTGAAGTGATTTTGTTCCTCATACTTCACATGATAAACTACAAGAAAACCGACTAGAAGCTCCATTATTCTGAAACAATTGAAGGTCAACACTTCGCTTGGGATGATCTTGCTCTTGATGTGTAGCTCCATTTTGCATTAGCCTACACTTATCGTCAACTGCACTTAGGAAGGCAAGTAATGGTTCCAGCGAATTATCTGTAAATATCTCTCGGCTGACTCTGCTCAAGATGTTTTTTTAGCGAGCTACTCGATGGTGCTCTGTTTAGTGTTTACTTTCCATCACAAAACTTCCCGCATCATCTGTTTGTTGCGAATTCCAGTTTCATATTTCTGAGTGCCTATGAATCCTCAGGAATCATGAAAGCGCTTAAAGAGTCGACTGCTGGCGAAGAAGTTGATCGCATGCATACTTGGAAGACTTTACCAATGATTTGTTTCATAATGTGATGTCTGCATGCCAGTTATATAAGCCTTTTACCAAGGTTTTGCTCCAACAGGACACATGTACCAGCAAGTCGACTAGTGTTTGCGCTTGTGGTGTTGGAAAACATAGCTCGAGTGTTGTCGGCTGTACCCAAGTCTTCAATTGCTCAATGGCAGCAGTGGCTTGAGCTTCTCCTATCCAGATGGAAGTTTGGCAATAGTTAGCAGTCGACAAACACCGCTACCAGCACATGCGCCGGAAAAGGTCAACTTTATGTTTTCCAGTCAAATCAGAAATGAGTTTGCCATCCCAATGTACAACCAGGTTAAGGATCCTTGTAATTCTGCCTTTAAACCTGTGAGCTCGATAAGTTAAACAACAAGCATTGCACATCAATAAGAAATACATTACAAAACAATATTGCGTCTTTTACAGTAAGCAAACATGTATTAGCGTTTACTCTGTATTATGTATAAGAATCAATAAGTAAGTAAACAAAATGGACAAACTGCGTAAGGCAATGACTGACTTGTGATGGAATATTTAAATATGCATGATGAGTTGATTACTCAAGCAAATACCAACTGGGCCAGTATTCATAGTAGCACGTCGTAGACAGGCATAGAATGTTCGCCGCATTGTATTTCAACGCAAGTTCAGCGTAAATGGTCACGTCCAATCAATCAATCAATATTCGTTTAACTCAATAAATCCCCAGGTCAGCCACAATCTTCTCTTAATGGTTATGTCCAATCAATCAATATTCGTTTAACTCAATAAATCACCAGGTCAGCCACCGTCTTCTCTTAATGGTTATGTCCAATCCATCAATCAATATTCGTTTAATTCAATAAATCACCAGGTCAGCCACAATCTTCTCATGGAGCTTAGCATTCTTGTTTTACTACGCTATTTGATACTGCAAGACATCCTGTATCCTCATGCTCTACTGGGCACCATCAATATACGACCAGGAGGCAGGATGTATACGGCTTGTTTTGAAGTTGTTTTGTATTAAGATTATATTCATTGGTACACTGCACTATTTTCCTTTCTCACAATTGTTCATCTTGTCAATCTATGCAGCGTCATAATACAGTGCAATAATTCAGTATTTTGATATTGCCCTCCATCCAAAGTTCAGAAGTGCACACGACCTTACGACAGAACATCGATGGCGCTGAGCAGTCGTGAGCGAAGGACTTGCTCAGGGTCCTTTCACAGTAATTGAGTGGAAGCTCATAAAAGCATTGAGATCTGGTGCTTATTTATAACTTCGGCTTACCCGCAGCCCACTCGTTTCATAGCTGTGAGCCTTGTAAGCACCACTTCATGTTCAATTGAGACGGTATATATAACATTCAATCATTGTTTATCTTTATCGTCTTTGCTTCTTCTCTTGAATTAATGAAGATTTACAAACTCCCACTCATTCTTTTGCGTACTTAGAGCACTTTGACTTTAATATCCTATTATTAAGAGGCGTATAGTTTTCGCCGACGTCGACTAAAGGTTCTAGGACGATTGGTCATAGGACGATTGGTCATAGGACGATCGGTCATATGGACGATTGGTCATGGGACCTATTATTGGTCAAAGGACTATCGGTCATATGCCGCTAATAAACCGACATAATTGGTTGTAGTCGTTAGTTATGGACATTCTTAGTTTTAGGCTTAACACACCGAACGCAAAATAAGCAACAATTAGGGACATTGATCGTTTTTGACAAATACAATCGTTTACTGAAAGATCGTGCAGTGGAAACATACAGGAAAACCGACATTCTCACATATCTGCGTGCCATGTTTCATGTTTCATTCAATTAGTGAAAAATCTTTTGACGTTCAAGACTTTTACGTATTGTTCTTATTTCGTAGGCTATTTCACAATAAATGATCCAGTAAATGGTTGTTCATGTTTTAAAAACGTATATGTTTTAGCCTTCGATAGCCTTCGATTGACCTATAACCGAAAGGCCCTGTGACCCATATGACCTATGACCGGTAGACCCTATGAACGATAGTCCTATGACCCATATGACCTATGAAATCGCTACGCGGATTAGTGTCACTCGTTGAGTAGCACCTTATCTTGCGCGTTAACGTACGCTGTCGGTTTCATTACGGTGGGTTTTCTGTTACTCGTAATCAAGCCGTATCGTCGATCCAAACGGTGGCGCCTAAACGGACGGCGCCAAAACGGCGGCGCCAATAAGTCACGTACCGCACTGGTCGAGCTTCTAAGTATCTACGTGACCTCATCCGCCTGCCGACTTAAGCCACTTCTCTTCGGCTGCTATACTCACTTGAAAGGCATGATATCTTTGTCCCGCGAGCGAGTGCTGCTATGGTTAAAACAGGAGCCTGTGCCGTCATCGGCCCTGCACTATGGAACCAGCTTCCTCCTTCGACACGTTACTCCTTATTAACTGGTGGGCCAATTGCCTCTTTTCGTTGCGTCAAAACTATTTTCTTTTCTCTGGGTCTCTCGCACTGGGAGCGCCTCTGATTGAAAGATGACTAGGAATATGGAGATAATTTCCCCAACGAATGATGCTTTTGGATCAACCCAATAGGAGTATATTCCAAAGGAGCATAATTATGGACAACAGCTCATAGTTCCGTGATTCATTCATTCATTCATTTCAGATATTTATATAGCGCCCCTTCAAGATTTCTACTCAGAGGCGCTCCCGACTACAGCGCGGACACTGAATCGGAGTTTCACGCCGAAGCGCATGAGCAATTGCGAGTGAAGGACTTGCCCAGGGTCCCTACGCGGCGGCCTATCAACAACCCCAGTAATCATGGGTGGAAGGAAAGGAAGGCAAGCTGCCTGTCATATGAACCTCGCTGCCCCTCGCCAATATGCATGTTAATATCACTTGCAACTCCTGATTCTGAATCTATAGATACCATATATGTTCAGATCGTAACATCCAATCAAAGTTACAACAGTTTACATATTTCGCATAGGCCGGAGGGGATTTCGAACCCCACGATTCATTTTTTATTCGAGTGCTTTCCACTCGGACCAAAATTGATCTATAGACCATTATCTTCAAATTGGTATTGAAAACAAAACTTTTACATCAACTTGAAATGACTGAGTGTCCGGGCCCCCACTATAATGCCTAGTTGAGATTCAAACACTTGAAGCAGAAGGATTGGTCGAGGCAGTCAAAAGCAGGGCTGAAATCCTATAACACGAGAGCGATGATGAGACCGGAGTCAAGTGCCATAACTAAATCATTGTAGACTTTAAGGACAGTTTCAGTGGAGTGGAGACGGCGGTAACAGACTGAACAAGAGGTAGTATGGAGTTGGATTCAAAGTAGTTAGAAAGCTGACGGTAGCTTGGAGATTAAAAAATAGGTTACCTTAAAGCGATGTAGTTATTTTCGGACTGTCACCTGTGCAGAGCTTTTTGTGAGATAGACATACTTAGAATAATGCATTCCATTTAATTATGGCATTCCTAGTCTTTAAATACAGAAAGAAGGATAGAAAGACGCCAGAATGCTGACAATCTTTTGGGCTGCTCGTGCAGATCCAGGCCATGTTTTACATGACCTAATGCCCCCCAATTAAAACTGCAGTATACGCGCTACGTCCACGTAAATATTATATAATTCTTCGTGTTGCAGACATTCTAACACCAAAAACATATATTATTCGGATGATTTCTCATGATCATATACTTCATAATGTTTACCAAAAAATTCGGTTGTCAATTGGTTCAATAAAGGATATACTTACTTACTTATTCAAAAACATAGAGAAACGGAAGAGGTAATTCTCTTTCGAGGGATTTGCGGAGAACAGAATCCACGGAGTCCGTGATCTGGCTTTTAACACTCAAGTAATTCACATAGTGTAATTACCAGGAATAATTCGAGCGAAATCATGTTCCATCTACGACTGGTCTTATGTCTACGTTTGTCAGAGATAATTCCCATTGAAGACAAGCCACGTTTCTACAAACTAGTTGCTTCTGGCTCTGGGTCTTACGTTCATTGCTGCCAACCATACGTTTAGCCATCGTCCCATTTTAGACCAGTTGGGCAGCCAAAGTTGATACTTATGGCAGTATTTCAAATACGCTATATAAATGTGACGTTGAAAAGACAATAAAACCATATGTAAGCACTTGTTTTATTGATGCGCTGTATAAAATTCAAACACTGTCTTTCTTCCTAGTCTGCTTCTCCACTTGACTCAAAAGAGTCATAAAGAGTCATCACAGCGTTGCAAAATAGAGCCTACTCCTACGTCAATCAATAATATATCAATCAATCAATCAATTAATCAATCAATTAATCAATCAAAGAAACTTGATATAGCGCCCCTTCAAGATATCTACTCAGAGTCGCATGTGACGTACTTATAGCTCATTCACGTCATAGCCTGTAAACTTTAGCCAAAGTGTTCTTGGCAGACGTTGACTTAAAAGACCTTGATGCAGACCAAAGTCATTCAGTCGACAGAGAAATTCTGAGAAAATGCAGCTCTTTCTATTTGTTGCGGTTCTGTTGACTGCCACAGATAAAATTTGGTAATCATAATATTATGTGACATTTTACTCTGTCTGAAGTTATAATTCTAGTATAAGAATTTCTTTCTGCAACGTCTGTTGCATACATTTTCGTAGCCTTTTAAAGTATCCTCTTGCTTTGATAATGCTTTGTTTTACTATTACTTACAAGTGCTGATTATTCCTACATTGAAACTCACTTGATTGATTCATTTTGGCAGAGCTTTTTACAAGGGATTTAAAGATTCCTATATTTAATATATTCATATGTAGGCTATCTGTAAAACGTGCATTCATGGTTTATCGGCACACTAGAAATACAGAATATCGAGGTACAGACAAAGACTGATGAAGAGTGAGATGTTATACATCTTAATAATTATAATCTTACATTTTCAACAGCGCCACTTGGCGCACAAAGATTATTTATTATTATTGTGTTATAATTTGACGTGCACTTGTTATTATGTAATGCAATGCCGTGAGATAATGTAACATCGTGTACTGTCACATAATATCATGTCATGTTATGTATTTCAAACTATTTAGTCACGGACAGCTCAAATAACCTTTTCGAACCATCTTAAGACACACTTTTCCAGATCAGTTACGAGATTCTCAAAAGGTGCTATATACATACAAACACGCATACATACATGAAATGTGGCATTTCATATCGAACATTCTCAGTGATCCTGTCAGGAATGAGTATGTTTCTATTGTAGGCCGATTGTGGTAACATGATTATGCATAAACAAAACGTCCTTCGGTGACTGCCATTTATTGTATCTACATGGCATTTTAAGCTTTTATTTTTGGAAATAACTGAAAAATCATGACTCAATGTATTTCTATGAATCCTGTTGACATAGGGCTCGTCAAAGATGCTGTACAGGCCTCGGATGCTACGTTGATTACTCGTGGTTCGACCTCCTTCCTCTGCCTCAATGCCCCGAAGATATGGGTATCGACATGAAGGTATATACCCGTCAGTATCCGAAGAATGGCAACACAATAACAAGAAATAGAATACCGTAAGTATTCTAATCATGCAATTGTTGTTCATTTGGTAGTCTAACCTAACCAGACATTACTTTCAAATATGATTCCCTAAGTTCTAAAGTGCTAGCTATACTATAATACGTTGAAGAGTTGAATGAGATGTTAGTGTTGATCAGCGGATGAAACACATGATCAGCCATTTTGGACAGGTTACTATAGCGACCGGCGACGCCAAAGAATCAGAGTGCATGGAAGCTAGTTACTCAAGCGGATCGACGAATCATCAAAGCGCCGGTAACTTCATTCCTCGAAATGAACGAGCTTTAAATTGTTATGTTGAGATGTAGTATTAGCTCGCATTCACATGTGTGTATCAATAAACCTATTATGCTGGCCAGTAGCCTACATTTTGTAGAGAAACACCCTGCACGTATGCCTTATCATTGGTATTACAGGTTTATCACTCGGTTAAATTTCGTATTGTGCTACCATGTGGCCAGTGTTATTTAAGTTTCAATTTACTTTTCAGTTTTAGTTTCAGTTTTAGTTTTGTTTTGACTTTTCAGTTTAGTTTTAGTTTTAGTTTTCAACTCTTTTCAGTTTTAGTTTTAGTTTCAGTTTTCAAAACTTTTCAGTTTTAATTCAGTTCTGTAAACATTCAGCAGAAGCAATTAAATGTCATTTTTTTATTAATGACATTTTTTGATTAGCAAGAACAACAGATCTTATTAAATTCATGCTTTGATGCTATTGAGCTGCAGTTTTAAGCACTAGCCGCTAACCGTTGCAGACATGTCCGCCACTCGGCGAGGTTGCCACACAGAAAAATTAATTCAGTTTTCAACTTTCAAGTTTAGTTTTAGTTTTAGTTTTGTACTTTTCAGTTTAGTTTTAGTTTCAGTTTTCAGAACTTTTCAGTTTTAGTTTTAGTTTAAGTTAACTGAAATAGAACTTTTCAGTTAATAATAAAGTTACTTTCAGTTTTAGTTAACTTAAATAACACTGCATGTGGCTATTATTATTTCAACTGAAATTACACAGTATCTTTCTCGACGATAATAATAGTTTTAATGTCGCTAATAAAGTATTGCCATACAGGCAACTCCTACTCTGTCAGTTGAGTCTATGTGTTATTCCATGTTCAGTGGAACATACGGGAGAGTTCACAGAGTTGCCATTTCAGACAATTCTTTTTTACGCCCTTTTCTTACTCAATGATATACGAAAAGGGTAATCGGTTGCAAGAATTCTTGGTGTATCAAAAATGACGTTTCAGGTCCTGTATCAAGAGCAGAGTGATAACAATGTTCATTGTTCACGGATGGACGGAAAGTGAGGAGGCGCTCTGGATGCATGAAATGAAAGACGCCGTCTTAGCACAGGTAGCCAAGTACTGGCTTTAATTAATTGCCATTTGATTTCTGCTAAAGTTCTCCGTATACGCTGTGTAGTCCTTAGTGGACAGGCAGGTAATACCTCGATTCTCAGTAATTATAGAGTCGCAAGGTTGCAGTATCCATAATAAATTTCACAACACCAGTCCCAGACCGGGTTAATGACTTTGCGACTCTAGGGCGCCGTAACACAGCACTTGTCGTTACAAGGGCGCCTTCACAAGCATCAACGCACAGAGTTAGAGATACGCCTTAGAGAAAGATGTGTTTTAAGTCTTGACTTGAACGACTCGACTGAGGCTGCAGAGCGAACCGTTGCAGGCAAGCAGTTCCAACAGCGGGTATCGGCGATCGAGAAAGTCCGATCACCGAAGCGCGTCTTTGACCTTCGAACGTACAAGTCGCCCTTCACTCCCGATCTCAGCGCAAGCCCGGCTCCCGATTAAGACGTTTTCACACAGTAAGTCGTGAGGTAGTCCGGTCACGCGCCATACAGTGATCTTTACACCAACGTTGAAAGCTTGTAATCAATGCGGTAAGGCACAGGAAGCCAGTGCAGCACGTCCCGCTGTAATGGCGTCACATGGTCGAATTTCCGCCGATTACATACGAGCCTCGCCGCTGCATTCAGCACCGACTGTAGTCTGTCCAGCAAGTATCCAGGCGCTCCAGCCAGTAGGCTGTTGCACCGGTCCACCTGCGAGACAATGAAGCAGATCACAGCCGTTTTGGCATCCTCGAAGGACAGGGATTTTACGCGTAAGTTGGCTCAGGCGAAAGGTGTGGGCGCAATCTCGAAGTAACTTTCAGCACTGCAGAGATTTTGAACACACTCAGATTTTTTGGATCAGTCTACCACGCTTACCACTCGAATATCGCGCTCTCATAAATTCAAACAGTTTATAAGCTGCATGCATTGATTGGTAAATGTTTCTATTTCTTCTTAATTGGTTCTAACACTATTTAGTAACTTCGCAGAAAATAACATTAAAGTCATTCTCCAGCATCAGCCGAAGCGTGAGTTGTTCACAACAATGACCTTGTAATGAACAATCTACGTACTTACTTTCTTCATCTGTTACTACAACTGCGACAACAACATGTACAACAGCTACTAATGCCACTACTACTGTTGCAACAACCACCACCACTACTACTAATGCCACCACCATTATTACCTTTTCTGTATTTGTGATATTGCTGTTATTACTACTATAACTACAACAGTACTGCTACTACTGATATAATAAATAACACTAATACTAGTTGCAATGCGATAGTAGTATCATGACTACTTAGTGGCAGTTGTATTGGTAGTCGGAGCAATAGTAGTAGACCCTTGCAGTTGTTGCTATTTGTGTAGTAGTAGAATTACTATATGCCGCCCTAAAGTGAAACTTGAAGCGTCTACTAGAATAATAAATGGATCAATAGATAAAATTTAATAGCACAATTCTTTTCGGAAATTTATCCATACAACAAGAAATTATTTCGAATTTCCATTGAGTTTTATCGTGCCACAGAGGGATTACAATGTGATCATAGTCGGCTGGAAAGGTGGAGCGAAGCAACTGTGGTATCCTCTGTCTGCTTCCAATACGAGAACCGTTGGTGGAGAGATTGCCCTCGTCGCCAGTAACCTGATTAACAACGGAAAATCGTCGAAGGCCTTGCTGTACTGTGTCGGACACAGTTTAGGAGCGCATGTCTGCGGTCACGCCGGGCAACGTGTAAAGTTCGGAAGGATAACTGGTAGGATATCGAAACTATGTATGAAGACATTACAAAAGGTTATCTCTTTCAAGACTAATTTGTACTAATTGTTAATAAAATCTCATGTGGATAGTTGGTCTGGGAAGTGGTCAACTGCAAAAACGCTGAGTATTCAGCTTCGAGACTCCGTTGAGAAGCTAACTTTTCGCTTTACAGAACCGAATTTGAGTTTTAATTTAGCGCCTGTGCATTACTGAGAGGCTATTATAATCATAACAGCAACAAATTCATGTTGGATTCGGTTATGTAAGAATCTAATGAAAAATAGAATTAGAATACATTATATTGAAAAAGTGTAGAATTGAATTGATTAGGTTAGAATAAAATTATGAGAAAATATTTAAGTTGGAAAATATTATATTAGAAAACGTTAGATCAGAATAGATTAGGTTATAATAATATACGATTAGAATCATTCAGGTTAGTTTTACTTATTGGATGGAAATCAATAGCATAGATTAGATTCTACCAAACCGCATACGCTGGGTTAACAGCAGGCCCATAGATGAGCTCCAAAGCCACAATGCTCGTCAACGATGATCTGATCGATGTTCTTCAAGGATCTACATGTATTGTATATTTTATTTGAATGGCGACGGATACCGATCCAGTGCTAGTTGTCTCTTCTTCAGTATCAATCGAATGTTTGTATTTTGAAGGATTGGATCCAGCTGGACCAGAGTTTCAGCACCGTGACTGGTCGGTTGGGTTGAACCCCTCCTGTGCTGATCTGGTCGATGTCATTCATACAGATGGCAATAATCTCGGAATGATGAAGGCAATTGGACACATTGATTTCTACCCCAACGAAGGAAAATACCAACCTGGCTGCATAAGGGAGTTGTTCGGTAGATTGTACTCATTTATTCATTCAAAAATTTATATAGCGCCTCTTCACGGTAACTAGTAAGAAGCGCTCCCAACTCCAGCCCTGGCAAATAGGTATGTTTGGAAATTGTATGATTGGAAGCACTTTACTTCGCTGAACAGCATCACATAGACTTCCAAAAGGGAATCAACTGCTAATGAATTTGACTTATTCTAATTCAAATAAAAATAATTTGCACTAATCTAAATATTACATTTAATTGCATTGTCAGATTTAAGTTGATCTAATCTAATCAAATGACTTGTTTATAGCACAGTTGTAATAATGCACAAGACATTGGTGATTGTCGCTTCAATGAGACGTCAGCAAAACGCAAAGCTGTGGAGATAATTCAGGTTATTGTGGGTTTGCATGTAGGTCCCATAAGATACCGGAAATTCACTTGGCGCCTCAACATGAAAGCTTCTTGAGTTGAAGGATATTTGATAAAATGTTAGTTTTCCCATTATCTCTGACTTGCAGTTTGTACTGAAATATACATGCATTGGGTTCATTTGTAAATGTGCTGTAGTGCATTGTTAATTAATATGTTGCACTAACTCAAATTAAAATTAAAGCAATTGTTGATTGAATAACAATATCGTAATTTTCTTAGGTCTCAAAAAGATATTCGCATGTAGTCACTCACGGGCCACCCAGTTCTTCACTGAATCGATTCGAAATGCATGCTTTCTATCTCGTCACAGCTGTCAAGATCAATATCAATTACCTGTAAGTGGCATGATTAACGTGTAAGAGTAGTAGACGTCTAGGATTAGATACCAACTATTAAACATCTAATTCTACTACTAATAATATTCTTTTATGAATTGAAATTGACAAGTAAACAGTAAGTTTACATGGCATAGTAGTTACCGATGAAAACAAATTTTGACAGGCGTCGAAGTTTAACTGTTTGGCAACCTGCAAGGCGCCCAAATGTCCTACTTTCCTGGAAGTGCTAGTAGTAGTAGTTGCAGTTTAAGGAAACTGTGTGATAACAGAGATTATTAGCGTCGCCCTCCTCCATCCAGGCTTGAAACTGGCACTATCAGAGTACGAACAGTGTCGGAATTCAGTATTACTATAATTATTGAAGGCTGAGTCAACCTTTTGGCTAGCGGGTAGCGAACCAGCATGTGTCTGATCTTCCTGCTAGCGTGTTACCATTCAACAAGTTAGCTGTCTTACTAAAAAGAGGCGAAAAACGCTGTAGCGATATGAATATATTTACACAACGTACTCCTCCTAAGTCTAAGTCAACGCAACTATTTATTTTCAGGTCGATATGTTGTTTAAATTTCGAGATATGGACATTTGAAGGACATTTGATGGACATTAAATCCCGTTTGAAATTACGCTTGAGGCCCACGGCAGCGCGTCCATTCGCTAGGAGCGACAAGAAATTTTATAAAACGGACGTGAATTCGGCTTAGCCGGTGTGCGAAAACTAAATCAAGTCATCCGGAGGCGGGGCTGACTATGCAAGTCAAGCAGGAACAACATATTAATTAATATAGAGATAACATTATTGGCTACGAGCCGGATTCCAACGTGAAGTTGTATGCATAGTTATAAAAAACGGTAAAATAAAAATTAAAATGGAAAAAAAGTCGGTCTATTCCAAAAATATAGTTGTTAATAACGGTAGAATCAAACTAGAAAAAGAAAAAATGTCGTTTTATTAAAAAAAAAGAAACCAAAAACGGGAAAGAAAATAATTCGCATTTTGGATAAATTAGAAATTCAAATAACTTCTATAAATTTTATTTCCTGTACTCTGCCGTTTATTTCTCAACTGATGCCACTAAATAGTGACTTAACTTAGATGAATCCTTAGATGAATCCTTGAAAGGACAAAAACAACGTAAGGGATATCAGACAAAAATAAAATTAAACAAATAATAACAGACAGTAAATAAATAAATAAAGTTACATACAAAGTAAAAAACGAAAAAAAAACGTGACGAAAAATTAAAAACGAAAAAAAACCAGGTTTTTGGCACAAAAAACCAAACGAAAAAACCGTTTTTTACAACTGTGCGATAAAATAAAAAACGAAAAAAACTGGGAAAAAAGTTAAAGAAAATAATTTGACTTTGCAACATCTTTTACTGCATTTTAAAATTAAAAACCTTGTTTACACAATTTAATTTTAATCAGCATATGACATAACCTTATTAGTAAACACCAAGTAACATTAATCTACAACAATTTTTTTCATAGGTTTGGTTTAATAGGAAATTGAGAAATTAAAAATATTGAAATCTTTTCAAATTTAAACTGTATATATCAGTCCACATAAGTCCATTCTGACATAAGCAATTAAAAACTAAACTTTGTAAGTAGAGTTTACTTAATTAAAAATTTGTACTCACAATTCTGACTTATAATTAAAAGAACTTAATATGGAGTAATATCAGTCAGTTTATCAGTCAATCATAGATTACTGTATACAAAGACAGCATTTCACATTTTTGATAACTTAAAAATTCAAATATCTTTTATAATGTTATTTCCTGTACTGTGCTATTTATTTCTAAACTGATGACATTAAATAGTGACTTAAGTTAGATGAATCCTAGAAAAAACAGAGACAACGTAAGGGATATCAGACAAAAATTAAATTAAACAAATAATACAGACAGTAAATAAATAAAGTTACATACAAAAAATAAAAAACGAAAAAAACGTGACGAAAAAAAACATAAAAAACGAGGTTTTTGGAGAAAAAAAACCCAAAAAACCGTTTTTACAACTGTGGTTTTAAACTTTAAGTAAGTTGAAAATGGCCATCTATAATCAGATATAGGCCTATTGTTGGATTTCTTGGAGTTTAGAAGTTTAGGTGTGAATCTAGATATTTCATCTTGGACATCAAGACATAGATTTCTTATATTTTCGATCATATCAACATATATACACCGATAATGACCTGATTATATTAAGAGAAGCAGGGAGATTATCGCATCCCAAAGTAATTATGATAATTGCATGTATTTGTTATATGCGAATGAAACATGGAAACTGCAGTGAAAAATGAAAGGACATATTTTGGCACGAGATGCTATAGAAGAATCTTGCGCATCAGATGATTAAAGATCATCACAGAAGCTGAGATATGAAGATTGTACAGCAATGAGGCTAATGGAAAAGAGACGAAATGCCTTGAAATGTATTAAAAGCTCATTAATGTCTCCAAACAACTCTTGTTTGGAATGATGCACATCACATTGGTCAGAGATAAACGAAACAGAGAATGGCTGGCTGGTGTGCAAGTCCACAGATCGAGTATAATGGAGCAGAAGATAAATAAATGGAAAAGATTAGCAAGCGAAACGATCGACACCATGTTAAGACGAGACCACGAGCTTGGTTCAAATCAATTTCAATTCAATCTATTGTTCTCAATAGCAATATAATAGTACATAGCACAGAATGCACTTCATACTGTTGACAATAGTTACACGAAAAAGAGACAAGAAAAAACTAACAGTTAAGCAGTATGATCAGTACAACGCCAGCCACTGTAAGATTGGTGTTGCTATTAATTCTCAGTAGGTAGCAACATGCACTCAGAAGGGACAAGTTCCGCTAGGAAGGGGAATATTTATAAAGAAGGTACAAATAAACTAAAGATTTAGCAATAGAAAGAGGCAGTGTTGTTTCGAGGTTCTGGAGATAACCACGGACATCGTTAATGATAAAATGGAGATCCTTGATTTTATTGCGCATGAATGACGTAATAGAAAATTTACGTAATACTCATTCTATAGTTACGTGAGAGTAATGTTAATCCTTTGCTTTGCTCTTATAGAAAAGTTGTACGAGGAGGAACAGCGTGGTTCAGAGCATGGGCTTCAATGCAAATGCTTATTCCGGCCGAGGGATCTTCTACTTGGAGACAAAGTCTAAGTCGCCATTTTGCAGCGGATAATATTGATTATACTAGAAACATGGCTGCATACATTAGCACATAGATTTCATCTTCTTATGCACTTGAAGCTATTTAGTGAAAATATGAGTTAAAGTTTGGAACACACTAAATTTTGTAACTTTTTAGATTCCAACCATAATCGCAGTCATGTTGGCTACCCTATGAGCATAATTATAGTTATACTTTAATTAGGCGATTTGAAATAATTATTAGAATGTGGCTATTTTAATTCATATTATTTTGCGTAAAGAATGGTGTAGGTCTAGATCTATTCTTAAATCTGCCATGTTTAATTCTTTAAACAATCCTGACTATGCTTCAATGAAATAAATTTAATGCAATTGTCTTCACAGGGCTTCTGCGTTATAGTTATAAAATATGTTCCTAACTTTTGAGAAAAATTCTCTTTTAAGCGATTGAAAATACAGTTCCAATTTTGATAACTTAGCCTCTGCTTGCTGCTCTTATGAGGAATCTTCTTTATTGCGATATAAATCGCCATGATAGCGATAGCGTTCCCACTAACATAAGTCGGAGCTCGCGTCTAGAATCATCAAATAAATC
>JACEVL010000848.1:67500-92500 GCA_020284085.1 Aporrectodea caliginosa
ATGATGATGATGATGATGATGATGATGATGATGATGATGATGATGTTTCTTAGTGGAACACTTATTATAACACATTTTACGGTCTTAAACAAAACATTTATTGAATCAAAGGTAACTTGCAAGTAAACGACAAAATATATGCAAATCACAAAACGGGAGGCGTAGTAAAGGCAATGGGGGTGAGGGGGCAGTGGGCACTCACAACCAAACAGCAACAAAACGGGAGAAACTCTGTATACCTGACATGTAAGAAATGTCGAAAACACAAGGGAAGAAATCTCGTGTTCTGGGGCTATAAGAAACGCGAATATGAGACTCGATATTAGTTCGCGAGACATGCAAAGAAAGACAAAAGTCCCGAGTTTCGGTCAACAATTATTCACAATAAACGGCATCGACACAGCACGAAGAAAGGTGGAACCTGTAATCAAAGCGTCATCTGAAACATAATCGAAGTCAGGAAAGTAATGGAAGTAATGGTAAGGGCAAATGTAAGCATAAGCAGGGACTGAATCGCAAAGGCAAACAGGCTCATAAGCACAAGTGGAATAAAGATAAACCACAACTTAGGCCTACGGGATAAACTGTAACTACTCGTGGCCATGAAGGAGTGCCACGAAACATAAACTATCTCTGTGATGCGCAGACAAATATCACGCGTGACTCAACGTGACTATGATCAGGCCTGGCTCGGGAGCGCTTCTGAATAGAGCCCCTTGAAGAGGCGCTATATAAATTCTATGATTGATTAATTGATTGAGGTCGATTGATTGGATGTAGGAGATGCAACAGTATAACACTGTGTGCCTGGCTGGTTTTTAGTGTCGCATATCCAGACTGTTACAATTTTTCCTTCAAAAATCGGTGAGCATTTTAACAAACACACTCGTTTATAATTGGTCGTTACTTAGTTATATCATTTCATGTCTACGTTTTAACTTTTCAGGTGGATCATCTGTAATCACAAATCACAAAATAACAAAAAAATCTCAAAACAACCGTAATTGTTAATTTTTTAATGCAACGTCCTATACAATGTTGATGTTTTAATAATATGACATAAATGAAGTTTTATTGCACTGAATTTCTTATTTGTTCGTCCTATGCTGCCAAAACCTCTACGGTACCTCGTTTCTCTCGCAATTTTCAAAACTAAGATAATTCTCAGGGGAATAAACTTCTATAGCGCCACTAAAAACACGATCAATAGGGTTCAAATCCACTTTTAAACCTGAAGTAGGTTGAACTTGGTCTAATACATGAAGTAGGGTAAAGTGGCCTCATGCATGAAATAGGGTAAATCTTGGCCCAGACGGTACAAATGGTAAATCTGAGCGCATTGCAGCAATAAGGTAAATCTGTGCTCATTTCAGCAGTAGGGTAGGCTAAATCTGTACTCTTTTCAGCAGTAGGATAAATCTGTGCTCTTTCCAGCAGTAGGGTAAATCTGTGCTCTTTCCAGCAGTAGGGTAAATCTGTGCCCATTTCAACATTATACAAAGCTACTCGCAGTGACAGATATCCTGCAGACCCAGAATGCAGCGCAGGCTTTAGGTCTAGGCGATATAGGCGGCTGCCTAGAGCGGTAGGTTCCAAGGAGCGGCAAATTCCGGCAAAATAAAGCAAGAAAAACATATTAGTTTCTTGAAATTGAACCATTAAATAAAAAAAGGGCGGCATACTTGACCTTGCCTATTATAGCACAAATATGTCAAAGGCCGCCTCTGCTGGAGTGTTGCCGCGGACGAGCAAACAAAGACAAAGACAGATATGGACACATAGAGACACATAGACAGAGAACCGTAGGAACACACAGACAATCACACATTTGGACAGATAAGGAGACATATGGAAGCTTATAGTCAAGCATTTAAAATGGACGAAATCTAAATGAGCCATTGGATAAGTTATGCTGACGTAAACCAGGGCAACGAATGGGATGAATCTGAGCTTGGGATGATCGCTAAATATAACTTTTAATGATATGATATGCCGACGCTTGGGATTGGTTGAAGTGAAAAGTGGGGTAAGGAGGGGTAACCTGGAATTTGGACAGACTGCAAAGTTGAGAGCAGTCGGAATTTGGAATTCGAAGAAGACGGACGCTGTGCAAGTTGGAGAGATTGGGAGTAGGAACATCCGTATATTTTGAAGACAGAAGAGATCTTAGGTTAAGTATTATTAATTAATTAATTTTTATTATTAATGATTAATAATTATTTACTAACAATAATTAATTAGTAATAAATAAATAAATAAATTAATTAATAGATTGACTAATTTATTAATTATTTAACTGATTGATTGATTAATTGATTAATTGATTAATTGATTAATTGATTAATTGATTAATTGATTAATTGATTAATTGATTAATTGATTAATTGATTAATTGATTAATTGATTAATTGATTAATTGATTAATTGATTAATTAATTGATTGATTGATTAATTAATTAATTGATTACCAATTGCGGACAACAGAAAGAATCACAAATACCAGTCCCTTCTAGACAAACATGACTTCATCCCGCTGGCCCTGGAAACTTTAGGTCCCATTAACTTAAGAGGCCTTGCATTAATCACAGAGATGGGCCGTCATCTGACACAGGCGACGGACGAAGTCAGAGAGACGACATTTCTCTTTCAAAGACTTTCGTTGACAATCAGCGCTTTAACGCTGTGGCCTTCGCTGGTTCTTTTGTTGACCCTAAGCCTGAGGTGAAAGAGGGGTAGCCCTTCCAGTTACATTAAATTTATAATAATAATAATAATAATAATAATAATAATAATAATAATAATAATAATAATAATAATAATAATAATAATAATAATAATAATAACAATAATTATTATTATTATTATTTTTGAATATTAAAAAGACGCAAGTCATAACTAAATTACTTCGCATCTGCGCTACTTATGCATGTGTATAAGCATGATTAATTATTAATTATTACTTATTAATTATTACTTATTAATTATTAATTACTAATTACTAATTATTAATTATTACTTATTAATTATTAATTATTAATTATTAATTATTAATTATTAATTATTAATTATTAATTATTATTATTATTATTAATTATTAATTATTAATTATTAATTATTAATTATTAATGATTAATGATTAACTATTAATTATTAATTATTAATTAGTAATTAGTAATTAGTAATTAGTAATTAGTAATCAGTAATCAGTAATCATTAATCATTAATCGTTAATCGTTAATCGTTAATCGTTAATCATTAATTAATTATTAATCATTAATCATTAATCATTAATTATTAATCATTAATCATTAATCATTAATCATTTATTATTAATCATTAATTATTAATCATTAATCATTAATCATTAATCATTAATCATTAATCATTAATCATTGATTATTAATTCTTAATTAATTAACCGTTTATTGTTAATAGTTAATAGTTAATTGCTAATTGTTATTGTTATTGTTATCGTCATCATCTTCTTTACCAGTTGCTTATGTACCGTTGTTATCCTGTTCCCTGTAATCATTCGTAGCTGCAGAAATACACATTTTAAACCAATCAGCTAATTATAATGGTTAAATATTAAATTAATCCTTAACTTTTTGAAATATACCTTAACTATATCTTATACATATGTATGGATATATTCATGCATGTATGTTCACTGTACTACTTATAACTTCTGTAGGCTATGCATATCTGAGTGATTGTAGTTATTTGTGCAAGTATCTTATGTACATGTATGTTGTATATTGCGATGCATATAATGTTTGCACGATGTAGGTAAATACGTATGTCTGTCTAGATGTTTTGATAAAGAAATTTAATAGCTTTAGTTTCATATATATATTTATATTTATATTTATAAATATCATTTATTGCATATGCTGTATAATACTCCAGCCAAAGGACACAATCATTCATTCGACAGAGAAACGCGGAGAAAAATGAAGATTTTTCTATTTGTTGCGGTTCTGCTGAGTGCCACGGATAAAATTTGGTAACCATTTTATAACATTACACTCTGTCTGAAGTTATAATTCTAGCAAAGGAATTTCTTTCTGCAACGTCTGCTGCATACATTTTGATAGCCTTTTAAAGTATCTTCTTGCTTTGTTGATGCTTTATTTAACTATTACTAATAAATGCAGATTATTCCTACATTGAAACGCACTTGTGTAGGCCTAGTCATGGGCGTCCGCAGGAATTTTTCCAGGGAGGCGCAAACTTTTCACAGGGACTAAATATAGGGTGTCGAAAACAACCGATCACTCCACCTGCTACGCTCACTCCTTCGGCTCTGGCTACCTCTCAATCCTCTGGCGCGGATCCCATCATGCGAAACAATGAATAGACATTCATTGTCAAGAACTATTATGATAATATTAAATTTTATATGACTGAAATCTGACCTTATTCTTGAAATAATAATTGCAGTCGTCTGGGTTCTTGTCCAAACTGATTTGTCACTCTATCTATGAATTCGTCTTTATATGATGAGTGTACAACTGTATATCGAAAAAAATTCAGACAACAAAGACCAGGTAAGACCTGATAAACGGTCGTCACTGTCAGTTCCAACGAAATTGTCAAGAAGTGTTCCTCTTTCCCGTTCCTGTGACACTGCCCGACTGACTCACAAAGCGTGCCGGTAGTAGTAGGCCTAGAAGTTTCAGTTTAACGACCCATTCGACAACAAAGATCAATAGATTCGCATAACTCCTTCATCCAGGTTTGGGACTGGTTCAGAAGCTAGCGGGTTATGTTTAAAAAGTCTGGCAGAATCCTGTGTTAGCTGGCATCTAACTTCTAAGGGAAGAAGCTGATTACTTAGTCAGAGACTGTGGCACCAGCCAGTGTCAATTATATATATATATATATATATATATATATATATATATATATATATATATTTGTGTGTCTATATATATATAACGTCCTGACTACGCGGTTCACCTGTTATCTCTCGGACCGATCGGCTAAACACAACAAGAGCCTCTGGTAAAGGGCATGCGATACCAATTAGCCGATACGACTGAAAGCATTTCGCCGTCTCGAGGTTGCCAATAGGAATTTCCATATTACCAAGAGATAACTCTATACGTTAAATTTAAAAAATACGCCTAAGCAAAGATATATGTCGAAATTGGGTTAATTTTAAATAATTAATTAGGGAATTTAGTGTTTTTCCGATAATAACGTTGCAAATCGTGTTGTAGTAATCACAATAGCCAAATAATCAAAATGTCTCTGCAGCTACACGCAAAATCCCTTGCGCCCCTCTGCGGACGCCCATGTGTGTAGTTCATTTTGGCCAAGGTATTTGCAAGGTGCTTAAAGAGTCCTATATTTATTTCATTGATATATATCTGTAAAACGTGCATTCAAAGTTTATCAGCACACGAGAAAGACAGAATATACCAAGATACAGACAAAGACTGATGAATAGTGAGATGTAATACATCTTAATATAATCTAACATCTTCAACAGCGTCACTTGGCGCACAGAGTACAATGTGTTATAATTTGACGTGCACTGGTTATATATCATGTAATGCAATGCCGTGTCACGTGATGATATGATGTAACGTCGTGTAATGTCATGTTATTCCAAACTATTTCGTCTTAGACAGCTCAAGAAACATTTTCAAACATCTTAAGACACACTTTTCCAGATCATTTACGAGGCTCTTTAAAGGCTCTTTACAAGTAGGCCTAGCCAGAAGCATACAATACATACATTAGGGTGACCGGCGAGATGAGTCCTATGTGACTTCACCGGTAGCCCACCACTCGGTTTGTAAAATTTGTGTATTGTCATTTTGCTTTATTTTGTGGTGAATAAACTACTTACTTACTTACTTACATACACAGGCCTACATTGCATGTAATGTGACATTATCTTATAGAACATTCCTAGTAATCCTGTTACGAATGAGTATGTTTCTATTGTGTTGTGGTAACTTGATTGTGCTTAAACAAAGCGCCCCTCGGTGCCTGCAATTTGTTCAGTGTGATTCTCCTTACAGATTTTATTTTAGTTACAGTTATAATTATAGTTAATGGTTTCATATTTTAGTTATAGTTACAGTTATAGTTAGTATTATTTCTTCGTTATAGTTATAGTTATAGTTACTGGCAGTGACTGACGTAACTAGAACTTTTCGTTTGGGGGGCTTTAAGCCTTGAACATAGCCCGAGCCTATAGTGGAGCCGGGGGCTTCACTCATTTTTTGGGGGGGCTTCAGCTTCGTTTGGGGGGCTTAAGCCCCCAAGCCCAACGCTAGTTGCGTCCTTGGTTACTGGATTTTTATTTTAGTTACTACTTAGGCCTATAGTTACAAGTAGGCTACTTGAAATTGCCTACAGTCGCCGTAGCTGTGCATATTAAGACGCGTTACACAATTTGCTTAGAGCTTGGAAAGGCTTTGAAGAATGGATGCATTCAGCTTTAGGAATACACTTAACCTTATTGCTAAAAGTTAATCAATTCTGAGAATGAGGGTTAACCATTCCCGAGTGATCTATTACCCTGTTTTTAATTATTGTTTTTACAGGGTGTGCCAGCATAATCGAACCAACTTTGCGTGCATATAACTCCGCCAAATTTTGTACATTATTTATACTTAATGTGTGAAATTAAAGATATTTAATTCTAGTATTAAAATTCAAGCACATTTGTTATTGTAGCTTTAGCCTACATGATGTAGATCGTGACATAACAACAGTCATCGTTTTTGCAGTAACTAGCTATTACAAGAATTCATGACAATTTTTACAGTAACTGCACACAAAAATTAAACCATATAGCCAGAAATTTGTACTGCACAGCAAAATTAATTATTAATTAGGAGATAGGCTGTTGCAGTCTTTTCTAATCAAATGAATATTCAATGTATACCACGTGCTGCAACAGGGACACACGAGCAATGTTAGCGGGTGTGCGCGCTGTGCGTACCGATTCGCGTGGTTTACGACGCGAAGTTCCTGTTTCATCAAGTTTCCGTATCAGACGATTCAACGTATTTTTATTTTATCCTCTGTTAGGAAACGCTTTAATCATTTGAAATGCATTAAATTCCTTATCAGTTCGCAAAATTTTGATCAAAACTTGTTCATCGTCTGTCAACGGCGCCCTATTTCGTCACTAATGACAACAAAATATGGTAGCTAACGCTGTTCCAAACATTTCCTGAAAATTTAAACTAGTACCAGGTCGATTTTTTTCAGGCTAAAACTAGAGTGAAATATCTTTAATTTCACGCATCAAATATAAATAACTTTAAAAAATTGGCGGAGATATATGCATGCAAAGTTGGTTCATTTATGCTGGCCCACCCTGTACTTTGAAAAATAAAGAATAATTACCCTTACATGTATGATAACTGTAACACGCTGTAGCAGCAACACTCAATCTCTTAAATGCATTATTCCTCAGTCTCGTAGTATGAAATATTGTATCAGCAGCACGACCATTTGAAGCACTTTTATTAAATACATGACAGAGAGAAATATTTATATAGAAAGACACCTAGAAAGGAAGAGTGACGTTGTAAAGCCCGCAAAAATACACGAAAAACATTGGTACAGTTGAGTCTGTTAATGTTACTGCATAGGCCTACTAATTTTGATTGTCTTCGCGAGTTCCCTTCTATACACCTCTTCCTATCACTCTCTGCAGCGCAGACTACTTTGTAAAAAAGATGTAGGTGGATGGTGATACATGAGATGATTCAGTAGATCAGTTGTGTTTTGCCTGCTGTGAGCCTGCCACATAATTTCCTCCATTAACACCAAAAAGCTGATTATATGCGAACTTTTATTTGTGACTGATTCGTACTTAAAACGACCCCAGACAGCATGCCCACAATTGCGGCCGCTCAGAATCTTAGAGACATTCTCACTAGAAGATCACTACTAGTCTACGACTACTAAGTTTGCGAATTTGCGCTATAGTCAATCTGGGTCGCAATCGCTATTATAGCTAAATTTAATAAAATTTGCCACTGTTGCTGGGTTAATTCACAAATCCAAAATCAGGGGCGAACATAGACTATTATATTTTGGGCGCATTTTCACGTTCTCATGTTTGTCGACATTGCACTTTTTTGTATTAACAAAATAACGACGAATTTTCGTTAGTGTTATTTTCATTATAGGTATAGTTAATGATATTGTTAGTCATAGTTATAGTTATCGTTAACGAAATCATTTTATTTCTGTTGACGAACATTTTCGTTATCGTTATCGTTAACGAGAATCACACTGCATTGGTTGTATCCTCCAGATACGCGAACATGGCATTTTTAAGCATTTAAAATCATGACTGAATTTATTTCTATGAATCTTGTTGACATAGGGCTGGTCAAAGATGCTGCCAAGGCCTCAAATGCTACGCTGATTACTCACAGTACGACCTCCTTCCTCTGCCTCAATGCCCCGAAGATATGGGTATCAATATGAAGGTATACACCCGTCAGTATCAGAAGAGTGGTCAAACAATAACAAGAAATAGAATACCGTAAGTATTTTTGCTCATTCAGTAGTCTAACATAACTAGACATTACTTTTCAATATTACGATTCTTTACGTTCCCAAGTGCTAGATGAAGGCCGAAATTCGTCCGCCAATAAACTCTGGGTTACACAAAGTCCAAAGTTTTGGACACGTGACTAACTACGAACTTTCAAGCTTACGCGGGTACCAATTGTGATACTTGGTAATATAGGAAAGTGTGTCCTAAGAACTTGTCCAAGGTCGTAAGAATAAGTCCTTTCAGCGTGTTCGTACCGGCCGTCAAATTCGCACCCGCAGACCAAATAAGGAGCCGTCCATAAATGACGTCACGCACCTAGGGGTAGGTGGTCGGAAATTTGTGACGATGTGTGACGTGGGGGGGTCTGAGGTGCGTGACGTCACACCAGGTCTATGTTATTAAATTTAACAATTAACAACAATTTAATTTTAATAATAACAGCACTAATTTTGAGGATTAAATTTTTATTATTTTTTAAAATTATTTTATGTATAGTTAGTCATAGTCATAATTAGTAGTATTCGCTCGCTCGCATTCACATGGGTGTATCAATGTAAATGCCGGCTAGTACATTTTGTAGAGTATTGTCATTGGTATTAGGCTAATGGTTTGTCACTGTTAAATTTCGTATTATGGCCCCATGACCTTGTCATCATTGCAACTGAAATTACACCAGTAGGCCCTATCTTTCTCAACCATAATTATATCTTTATTTAGCGCTAATAAAGTATTGCCAAACAGGCAACTCCTACTCTGTCAGTAATGCCCACTTGTTATTCTATGTTCAGTGGAACATACGGCGGGAGTTCATATTATTTCCCAATTGTAAAATTCATTTTTTACGTTCATTTCTTACTCAGTAGATGATATACGCATAGGTCATAGGTTGCAAGATTGCTTGGTGTATCACAAATGACGTTTCAGGTCCTCTTTGAAGAGCAGAGTAATGACAATGTTCATTGTTCACGGATGGAAGGAAAGTGAAGAGGCGCTCTGGATGCATGAAATGAAAAACGCCGTCTTAGCACAGGTAAGCTCTGTCTTAAGTTGCCATCTGATTGCTGCTAAAGTTCTCCGCATGCGCGGTGTCGTCCTTAGTGGACAGGCAGGTAATACCTCGATTCTCAGTGATAAAGTCGCAAGGTTGCAGTAACTTGCACAAATTTTACAAGACAACAGTCCGAGACCAGGTTAATGACTGTGCAACGTTTTGCGCTTTTCCATTTGGGGTAGAAGGTAATTTTTTAGGAAATTGTAACTACTGTTTACCAGTACATAAATGCCACAAATGACATATTCATTGATTATTCAATCTACCCTGGCAAGAGTTTGGCCGTATCGACTATCAGGCGGCCTGTACTCGTGACTGCCCGTCCTGCACTTGCAAGGGTGCGACGGAAAATGTCTTGATATTTTATAATGACGTGGAGGCTAGAGGGAACGCCTTATACCATCAACCGAAGAATTGACAGTTGACGAGTAATCGCGCATTGTGAAAGCTTCGATCGCTTGTCAATGAGTGTTGTTGTCTATCGCTGAGCATGTGATATTTGCTTAAAACTTAGAAGAAAAGAAGAAAAAGAATACGAAGAAGAAGAAGAAGAATACGAGGAAGAAGAAGAAGAAGAAGAAGACGAAGAAGAAGTAGAAGAAGAAGAAGAAGAAGAAGAAGAAGAAGAAGAAGAAGAAGAAGAAGAAGAAGAAGAAGAAGAAGAAGAAGAAGAAGAAGAAGAAGAAGAAGGAGGAGGAGAAGGAGAAGGAGAAGGAGAAGGAGGAGAAGGAGAAGGAGAAGGAGAAGGAGAAAGAGAAGGAGAAGGAGAAGGAGAAGGAGGAGAAGGAGAAGGAGAAGGGGAAAGGAGGAAGAAGTGGAAGAAGGGGAAGAATGGAAAGAAAAGGAAGGGCAAGGGGAAGGGAAAGGGCAATGGCCATGTCAAGGGCAAGGGCAAGGACAAGGACAAAGAGAACTAGAAGAGTAAGTTAGTCTCGAAAGTCAACCATGAATGCGGTCATCGACGTATGTTGCATGCGGCTGAAGTGCTAGCTACTTCATTTTTCTTAGCCTCGGCCTTTCTGAGGGGGATGGCCAGCCCTTTCCCTCCTGCTTCGGCGAACCACCAACTGTGTATAGTCACTGTACTTATTATGTATGAGTTGGCTCTGGCAGGAGGTGTGGCCGAAATCTCGAAGCAAATTTCCACTCTGAGGAGATTTTGAACACCGCGAGGATTTTTTGGGTCAGTCCGCCACGCTTACCACTCGAATATGGTGTTCTTCATAAAATCAAAAAGTTTAGGAACAGTTACTGCATGCATTGATTTGCAAATGTTTTATTTCTTCTTAATTGGCTCTAACATTATTTAATAAACTCGCCGAAATTAGCATGTTTACGTCATTCTCCATCATCAGCTAAAGTTTGAGTTGTTTTGCATGCCATCATGTGACTTTCCTCGCCTTTCAAAACTAAAATCATGTCTTTTATCTCGGGGTCGCTCGAACTGGGAACGCTTCTGAAGAACTCTTGCTGAGCGAAGTGCTTCATATAATGGCCAAATACAGTACAATTATACAATCTGCTACTACTAATATAAATAACACCCTAATACTAGTTGCCATGGCTATGGTTACTGTAGTAGCGTGAATAACAGTGTCAGTTGTAGTGGTAGTCGCAGCAACAGTAGTAGGCCCTAGTATACACATAGTTGTTATTATTTGTGTAGTATTTGTATTTGCATTACTATATGCCGCCCTAAAGTGAAAACTTGAGAATGAAGCGCCTTCTACAACAATAATTGAATCAGTAGATAAATAGCGCAAACTTCTTTATCGGAAATTTTAACCATGCATCAAGCAATGATTTCGAATTTCCATTGAGTTTTATCATGCCACAGAGGGACTACAATGTGATTATAGTCGGTTGGAAAGATGGAGCGAAGCATCTGTGGTACCCTCAGTCGGCTTCCAACACGAGAACAGTTGGTGGAGAGATTTCGCTCGTCGCCAATAACATTATTAAAAACAGACAATCGTCGAAAGCCCTGCTGTACTGTGTCGGACACAGTTTAGGAGCGCACGTCTGCGGTCACGCCGGGCAACATGTAAAGTTTGGAAGGATAACTGGTAGGATATCGTTGCTATGAAGACATAGAGAAAGGGTTATCTCTCTAGAAGACTTATCTGTGCTAATTGCTAATAAAATCTCATGTGGATAGTTGGTCTGGGAAGTGGTCAATTGCGCTTTGTTACCTCGCTCCAAAACGCTGAGTATTCAGGTTCGAGACTTCATTTAGACGCTAACTTTTCGATCTACATAACCAATTTTGGTGTTAATTTAGCGCCTTTGTATAACTGAGTAGTATATTATAAAAGCAAAACAAAAGTCGTATTGGATTGGATTAGATAAGAATCTAATGAAAAATTGGAATAGAAAATATTTCGCTTGCAAAGTTTAGAATTGAATTGATTAGGTTAAAACAAAAGATGAGAATATATTTAAGTTGGGAAATATTAGATCAGGAAAGATTATATTAGATTAGATTATAGTATTTTCGATTATAATAATTTAGATTAATTTGACAAACTTGGGATCAGAATCAATAGAAAATATTAGATTCTGTTAATCGCATTCGCTGGGTTCACAATAGGCCGATAGCTGAGCACAGAGAACCACTATATTCGTCGACGATGATCTGAATGAGGGTAGTACTTCAATGAGCTATATAATTTGAATAGAGGCGGATGACGATCCTGTACTTCTTCAGAAAAAACTGAATGCTTGTACTTTGAAGGATTGGATCCAGCTGGACCACAGTTTGAGTACCCTGATTGGTCGGTTGGGTTGGACCGCTCCTGTGCTGATCTGGTCGATGTCATTCATACAGATGGTGATGATCTCGGAATGATGAAGGTCATTGGACACATTGACTTCTACCCCAACGGAGGAAAATACCAACCTGGCTGCATAAGGGAGTTGTTGGGTAGGTTGCAATAATTGGAAGCATTTTACTTAACAACATCACATAGACTTCCAAAAGAAAATTAACTGCTAATGAATTTGACTTATTTTAATTCAAATAAAAATAATCTAAGATAATCTAATATTATATTTTAGTACAAAATCTGGTTTGAGCTGATATAATCTAATCAGATGAGCTGTATATAGCACAGTTATCACAATGCACAAGCCATTGGTTGATTGTCGCCTCAAGTGAATAAAACGCATTCCATTGGAGATGTCCAATCACAATGTCAAGGACACGAGAATTCAGGTCAATGTGGGTTTGCATGTAGAATTTGTAGGTTCTATTAGACACCATAAATTCACTTGGCGCCTCAACATGGGAGCATTTTCAGTTGAAGGATATTTTATACGTGTTCGCTATGTAATGATAGTTACCTCATTATCTCTGAATTGCCCTTTGTGATGGAATATACATGCATTGGGGTCATTCCTAAATGTGGTGTAACGCATTATTAATTAATATCCGGTGTTGACTCAAATTAAAATGTAAGCAACTGCATAATTGCTCCGTGAATTATAGCAGTATTGTTATTTTTTAGTTCTCAAAAAGGTACTCGGATGTAGTCACTCACGGGCCATTGACTTCTTCACTGAATCGATTCGAAGGACATGCTTTCTATCTCGTCACAGCTGTTCATCTACACATCGATTACCTGTAAGTGGCGTGATCTACGTCGAGTAGGAGACATAATTATAGGATTAGATACCTACTGTTAAGCACCGAATTCTACTAATAATAATATTCGCTTAATAATTCATTCAAGCTGACAATGGACAAGGCGCTCCTGCGATGGCAATACCAGAAACATGATTGGTCACAATTATTATACTCATCAATGCCCGATGGACAACGTCAGTTCAACAATGCCGAACAATCCAATAATTATTCGTCTACAGACTTTTCGTCTACGACACTTTGTCTACAGACGTTTCACCGACAGACATTTCGTCTACAAGTGTTAGTAGCTGTATCCATTACGGCTAATCAACAGAGTCCGCTTTATTAAAACGTACTAAATATTCTCGTGGATCCAGCTTCTAATTACGGAAACAATTATTGTATTCAATCCACCTTCTATTGAATCGAAAACTTAGTTCCATCCTACCATCCAGCTTGGTATCTAGCTTCTATTTACGGGAAAATTATTTCGATTAATCCAGCTTCTATTTCAAGACAGGAATTTTTTCATCAATGCCACTTTCATTTAGGGAAACGCTTTTTTATCAATCCAGCTTCCATTTTAGAGTTACAATATCAAATGATTTTGTCGGCGAAATGTCTGTAGACGAAGTGTCGTAGACGAAAAGTCTGTAGGCTCATACGTGGACTCGGATCAAGACTTATTCCAATCTAAGTATCGACTGGCTGTAATTTAGCTGGGTCCATGATCCCTTCTGGAAGCCGTGTAACCAGTAGGCCTACATATCAATTCATTGCCTTATTGTTTCATTTTTGTTGCTGTTCTCTTCTTACGTAATAGTAAAATTGGGTAATACTCAATCTTTGGTTACGAGTTAGTTACATGAATCTGTTGCTTTGCTTTTATAGAAAAGTTGTACGAAGAGGAACAGCGTGGTTCAGAGCATGGGCTTCAATGCAAATACATATTCCGGTCGAGGGATCTTCTACTTGGAGACAAAGTCTAAGTCGCCATTTTGCAGCGGATAATATTGATTATACTAGAAACACGCATATTTTATAACATAAATTTCATCTTCGCACGCTCTTGAAACTATTTAGTGGAAATATGGGTTAAACTATGGAACCTACCCACTTTTGTACCTTTTTAGATTCCAGACATATTCGCAGTCATGTACCCTACGAGCTTATAGTTATATTATATTTGAAATATTACTATAGGCCTATGGCAATTTTATATCATATTATTTTGTGTGTATAAATAATGGTCTATGTTATTAACATGCTTTGAGTAATTGCTTACACAATCAAGACTATGCTTCAGAAAAATAAATGTAATAATTGTCCTCACAGAACATCTGCGTTATTGTTAGAAACCATTGATCTGCTCTGAGAAATATTCTGTGTTGCTTCCTGTAATCTGCGGACTAAGAATCATTTAAACGAATGCAAAATACTGTCCCAATTTTTTTTCATTGGCCAACTGCTCTTATAAAGAAACATTCTTTGTTGTACTATTATTCGCTAGAGTAAAAATAAATCAAGCTGTCGCAGTTACAATAAATTAGTAGTATTGGGTAGTATATTATGTACTTTATTTCGCACAAAGCAGAACAGAGACTCGGACAAAAGGACAAAAACTCCTTCATAAACAGACTGGATGACAACTCAAACTAACGCTCCTCTAGAAGCGTACACGTTATGCACCCGCGATCTGTCACAAAACCATTATGGCCTAACTAGATAAATAAACTCATGTCCATAACTAAATGTCAATGACATCATATTTTAGTGAACTATTATCAACAGTTAGCATGTCGTTACGAAGTTTAAACATGTCAATAACTCTTATAGACTTAAAGTTCAACTAACTTGACCTGCAATAAATTATCTTACTTATTCCCATACGTATGCGGAAACCAAACACTTTAGGATACACACTGCATTTATTATGCTATATTTGGCTGCACAGTGAAGCCACCTGGTTGAACCATATGTCCCTATTCGACCATAGCAGAGTTTGCAGACAAAAGTAGTATGGCAAAAATATGTTGTACCACCATAAAAAGTGGTAAGCCGTACCAGGTGTGGGCCTATACTATAGCCTAGGCGGCGCCGCCACTGGTGTGTGTTGGTAACTGTTGATAATAGTACACTAAAATATAGTGAAAATTGATAGCTCCAGACAGGCTATAAATTGTAAAAAAAAATTGCATGTGTAATACGAACGACGATCATCATGCAATTGCAATATCTTAGAGAAAATAGCATAACCAAAATCAAGTGCACGACCAAGGGCGGCATTTTGGGACCTCGCCCCGGGCGGCATATCGGCTCCGTACGCCACTGCTGCCAATTAATTCAAGTATTCATTCATTCTGTGAAATTATATAGCGATTCTTCTGAGGCGCTCAGTCGCTATTATAGTCGTATATATATACGTAGGGCGTCATTTTTTCACCAAACGGGGTTATAAAGGCTATTTTGTGTAATTAGGATTTTGTGTTCAGCAACTGACTCCTTTTACATATAGTTTTTATTTATACTACCCCATGTCTTCACGCGTTTATTCTTAGAGTGGAATAGTTAGTGAAATATTGCAAAACACAAATCAACAATGTTTAAAAAAGAAAAACAGAAAGTTCTTTAAATGCATCTTCATTCATTCATTCATTTCAGATATTTATATAGCACCCCTTCAAGATTTCTACTCAGAGGCGCTCCCGACTACAGAGCGGACACTGAATCGGAGTTTCACGCCGAAAGCGCATGAGCAATTACGAGTGAAGGACTTGCCCAGGGTCTCTACGCGGCGGCTTGAGGTGGATTCGAACCCGCAACCCTCCGGCTGCAAGGCACCAAATAAACCCCCTTGAGGTGGATTCGAACCCGCAACCCTCCGACTGCAAGGCACCAAATAAACCCCCTTGAGGTGGATTCAGAACCCGCAACCCTCCGACTGTAAGGCACCAAATAAACCCCTTGAGGTGGATTCGAACCCGCAACCCTCCGACTGTAAGGCACCAAATAAACCCCCTTGAGGTGGATTCGAACCCGCAACCCTCCGACTGTAAGGCACCAAATAAACCCCCTTGAGGTGGATTCGAACCCGCAACCCTCCGACTGTAAGGCACCAAATAAACCCCCTTGAGGTGGATTCGAACCCGCAACCCTCCGACTGTAAGGCACCAAATAAACCCCCTTGAGGTGGATTCGAACCCGCAACCCTCCGACTGTAAGGCACCAAATAAACCCCCTTGAGGTGGATTCGAACCCGCAACCCTCCGACTGTAAGGCACCAAATAAACCCCCTTGAGGTGGATTCGAACCCGCAACCCTCCGACTGTAAGGCACCAAATAAACCCCCTTGAGGTGGATTCGAACCCGCAACCCTCCGACTGTAAGGCACCAAATAAACCCCCTTGAGGTGGATTCGAACCCGCAACCCTCCGACTGTAAGGCACCAAATAAACCCCCTTGAGGTGGATTCGAACCCGCAACCCTCCGACTGTAAGGCACCAAATAAACCCCCTTGAGGTGGATTCGAACCCGCAACCCTCCGACTGTAAGGCACCAAATAAACCCCCTTGAGGTGGATTCGAACCCGCAACCCTCCGACTGTAAGGCACCAAATAAACCCCTTGAGGTGGATTCGAACCCGCAACCCTCCGACTGTAAGGCACCAAATAAACCCCCTTGAGGTGGATTCGAACCCGCAACCCTCCGACTGTAAGGCACCAAATAAACCCCCTTGAGGTGGATTCGAACCCGCAACCCTCCGACTGTAAGGCACCAAATAAACCCCCTTGAGGTGGATTCGAACCCGCAACCCTCCGACTGTAAGGCACCAAATAAACCCCCTTGAGGTGGATTCGAACCCGCAACCCTCCGACTGTAAGGCACCAAATAAACCCCCTTGAGGTGGATTCGAACCCGCAACCCTCCGACTGTAAGGCACCAAATAAACCCCCTTGAGGTGGATTCGAACCCGCAACCCTCCGACTGTAAGGCACCAAATAAACCCCCTTGAGGTGGATTCGAACCCGCAACCCTCCGACTGTAAGGCACCAAATAAACCCCCTTGAGGTGGATTCGAACCCGCAACCCTCCGACTGTAAGGCACCAAATAAACCCCCTTGAGGTGGATTCGAACCCGCAACCCTCCGACTGTAAGGCACCAAATAAACCCCCTTGAGGTGGATTCGAACCCGCAACCCTCCGACTGTAAGGCACCAAATAAACCCCCTTGAGGTGGATTCGAACCCGCAACCCTCCGACTGTAAGGCACCAAATAAACCCCCTTGAGGTGGATTCGAACCCGCAACCCTCCGGCTGCAAGGCACCGAACATACCTCTACACCACCGCGCCCCACATCTCATCATAAGGAACTGTTTCTCAGCCTTATCTAGACTCTATGCCTATATCAGGCTCTCCGCTCTGCTGCACAAGCTGACTTGGATGTTCCACGGGTCCGAACTTTCACGGCGTAACAGGGAAGATTTGGTCAATCTGTCTGGAATAGGTTGCGAAGCAAGCAGCGACATGAGCTCTATAGAGCCTCTTCTGCGCCAATGCCTGAAGCCGTGCGTGACTATTTGTATTGTCAGATCGAACAGCATGAGAATTGTTTCGCTTGAAGTGGTGGTAACCAAATGCGCCACTGCTGTTTGATTACGAATCCCGACATTTTAGAGCGTTCTTTAAACTTTCTCTAAAGCAAACTTTTGTAATAGTATCGGACTCGCCGACGTGTATTTTCTCTGCTTCTAATTAGTTTAATTTGTGTACCGGCGTCAGCTGGCAAGGAAACAGCAAGACGCTGTCAGGCAATGACTTCGTGTCAAAGTCTTTAGGATTAGACCAACAATTTCCTGCTCGATGAGATGTTGTGGTGGTGTTGATAGTTTGATGGATTCGCTATCTGACGTCGTGAAGAAGTTCGAACTAGTTCTCCGACAGCATATATACAATACAAGACCGCCATTTGCATAATAATTATGTTGCGATTTGACCAAAATAATATGCATAATGACTGAGTGATTCTCATAATATGTTTCTCCTTTTCTTCTGTTTAAAAAAACTCGATGTAACCTATTTTTAGACGCCAATGTTAAGCGGTTTTCCGCTATAAGCACAGCATGGAGCAGATTTATATCGTGGAAGACATTTTTAACCATACAGAATATTCTACTTCATAATTTATTTTGTACTATATTGAGCGTTTCATGTTCTGCCGTGTAAGTTGCACAGTTATAAACTTGTTTCACAAATTTAGTCCTTTCATTTAGTCTTCTTTAGTTTCAAATTACATTCATTTATCCATCCATTCTGAGAATTTATATAGCGCCTCTTCAAGATATCTACTCAGTAACTCAGAGGAAGGTACGAGCTAGAAAGGTACTGTGCTAGCCTATTATGATGATAAGTGTCGTTACGAACGAAAAATTACATCAGTTTGCAAAACAATGCACAGTAACTGTGCATCTCATCTCAGACCCATCTCAGCTTTTAATTGTGTGTCGTAAGCTCTAGAACAGATGGCCTTTTTTCCTAAAAGTCTCACCAATTTTCCGTATCGTTCGCAGTCACTAAGGATTATCAAATAGCCTCAGCTGTATGGAGTCTGTGACTAACAATGTGCAGGCACGTAGCGAGACTTACATTCAAGAGGAGGCAACTTCACAGACGTTTGGAAAATCCTGGTTATTGGGGGTCATTAGTCAATGGAAGTTCCAGTATATAAAAAAGCAACAGGAGGCAACTGTCTCCTCGTGCCTCAATGTAGCTACGCCTATGACCACGTGTCACAGCATAAATGGAGACGGGCCAGCCCACTCAAGGCAGGGGTTGTCTTAAACCTTGACGTTTGATGGATAATTAGGACAACCTATCTGCCACCTTTGCGGTGAGCCTAAGTAAGGGCGTAGCTTTGTCCCATAATTCGCTCCTCCCTCTCCTCCCTTCCATCTCCTCATACAATGTACCTTCCTAAAACAACGCTGTCATGTCGCCAAAAAGTATTTTAGCACGGGACAAAAATTAGCCGGTTCAAGCCTTTGTCTGGTCTAGCCGCTGTTCAGGATGGGTGCTGTCTTGGCCCTGATAGAGGCAGTGGAGGTTTAAATGCCAGACTCGGCGCTGTCCTCACACACCTGGATAGAAAATAACGCCGTCCTTTAAGTTCTGCGATAAGAAAAATCGTGAGCTTGATACCGCCCTATCTCCGTATCGTGTTTTCCAGCTCTTACCATACCCATCGTAATCGCACCGAACAAGGCTAGTGCATCCGACTCCACACGACCGCTGTTTAGGGCAATAGTGCTACAGTTGTACAGGGATACGCGGTAACAGATTTGTTAGAACGCTTGGCACGTAACGCGGACATTACGAGTTACAGTCTTCACCGAGGATCTCACTGTGCAGAGACCTTGAGCAAAACCTTCGCTCACAGTTCATCGATGTTCCGTTAAATGGTCGTGTGTGTGCTTCTGAACATTGGCGGGAGGGCAATATCAATTGCAGTTGCAGTGTATTATATCGAATAGGACGTCAACGTCTTTGTGAAAAGCAAACGTTGGTGGAATACCAGGTCATGAACCGTAATAATCGACAACATTACTACCAGCGATATATAAAAGACAGGCGCGTCCTGTGTGGATACTATTATTGCCGGTTTTACTGCTCGGTAGGAAAGAAGTCTCTGCCCTGGGTATCTTATTAAAATATGAGAGTTTTGCTAATTGGGCACTTGCTTTTCTCACTTGAAATTAACACCCGCTGGGTAAGTATCTCCTAAAAGCTTTATCTCGTCTGCTTTTCTTTGTGAGCGAGACTGTGTTGTACCGCACCTGCGTCATACACCGTGAATAGGCAGCTTTCACTTAGCATCTCACCCCACAGCGGCGTCAGGCTATTGGTTCAAAGTTCCCGCTTTGCAGTCTTGCGCAATATTCGTTGGGGCCGAGTCTGTTGACACAGGTATGCTGTTGATGCACTCTTGTCCCTTTGTTGGTAAATGCCCCATGAATGTTTGTGTCTAATTTGTGTCCAATTGCTCTGCGTGGTACTTTCCTATGAACATTTGGCTTGGCACGGCGGCAGGATTGTAGACTCTAGAATGCTGCTCTGCCAGACGCAGAAAAAGGCTTATTATGTCAAACGAACCGTAATAACTGTTCAAACATTCTTTCCAGTGACGTCAACAGCCTTTGTTGCCACAAGATGTCGGTAAACTGTTGGGCGATGGCGTTTTCGGTGGATTTGTGCTGCGGTCTGAGGTGCCAAGTGAGCCCCATACCGGCAAAGCACTAATGAATTCATATAAAAACTATAGGATTATCTCCTCGTTGTTCGCATTTTCTTAGAGTAAATTGTGCAGCTCGACGGAGTGCTTCAGCGTGTTTAATGCAATTCTTCGAATCTTAACACAAGTGCTGACGGAGAGAAGTATAGGCTAAGCTGCTTCTTATGATTAAGGAATAAAATGGCTTATGGGAAGCATAACACTTGAAAACTTTCCATTGGCGTACGTTGTATTACCTTAACCTTAACTGAACATGTCCTTACCATAGCGCAACTTAACTTACCTTACCGTAGCTTGCACTTATCATATCGCAACTTACCTTACCATAACATGCCATCACCATATCGCAACTTAACTTACCTCACTTTGACACTCCCTTACCATATTGCAACGTCTCTTCTCTTTAATCCAACGACTGCGGATTCTAACCAACCGATAGGGGATCCATGCAACACTATGTTCTGTCAATAAACAGTAGAATTATATCGACGTAAGCTAGGAAGGATAAGAAAGTTCTTCGATGCAATGACCCCGTGTTCAAAGCGTTGGGATAATACGGGGGTCCACACAGCTAGGTTGTTTCATAATCCTATGAACACGAGTCTAGAATGCGTACCAAAGCCTTCAGTCGATAATTATATACTTGCTTTAAGATGTTCTTGCCAACATTCAAGTGTCAAAGAGACGTAGAACCTCGTACAGATCTGATCTTCTTTCCACAGAGATTCTACATAAACTAGTAGGATTTGGAGGACCTCTTTTTTCTTTTCAATCCGGTAAGGATTCTGGATTCCAGCCTGCTAAGCGGGCTCCTTAGAGCACATTAGTTTCTCTCATCAGGCAGTAGTATTTTGTATCAGCATAAGCTGGGGGGGAAGTAAACAGCAAATCCTCCAATGCGTTAGACCACGTCCAGGACCTTAGGATTCGTTCAATACGGGTTCAAAGGATGAACATAAGAAAGTTAGGGTCTTCCACAAAGAAAACGTTAACATAAAACTGTCAATAATATGTAGTCATTCCCTAAAGACATTGGGTAGATTTTATTGGTACAAAACCTAGCTAATCATGGTCGCCTTAAGATTTTCTTTTCTCGACAACTTTCACAGCACTACAAAATGGTGCTTATTGATAATTAAGGCGTATCCTCAGCTGACTCGTTTCTTACTCTGTTATTCGGAGCCGCAGACATCTGATCGTGTTGTATGGCCACATTATAAGAATTTCAATTATGGCCAAGACTCTTTCTGTCGCTTGTTTGCCTTTCCCCTTCAGTCTAAGCAGAGTTATCAGGGCGTTACTATAATCTGGGCGCACCCGTCGTGCATTGGCTTTATAAACCGTGAACCCGGGTGATTCGCAGACGAAGTCGTTGACGCAGGCCAGAAACCTTCAGTCGACAATCGTTGTCCTCAGAGTTTCCTGCGGAGAAATGTCGTCATTTCTACTTGTAGCGGTTTTGCTGAGTGCCGCAAATGAACTTTGGTAATCAATTGCGACATTACGTTTTGTCTTCATTTATAATCGTATAGGCCTATAGCAAAACAGTTTCTGTCTGCATTGTACGTTTCGTAGATATTGATAGATTTTAAAAGTAGTTTTTCTGGATTGTTGATTTTAAAATGGATAATCTTTTTCCAAACTATTACTGATAAATGCATATTATTCATACCTAAAACGTACAGTTAGATGGTCATCTGCGCAGCGTTTTGTGAGATACTTAAAACAGCCTATTTGAATTGAAAGACTTAGAGAGATTATAGCTTTCCACAGCTTCACAATGGGCGTTTGAAGCTGGTCCTGAGCTCGGCTGCGCGGCTGATCGGTGGCAACACTAGGGTGGTCACGTATCTGACGGGATGTCCTACACTGGCTTCCAATATCCAAACGTATCACCTACAGGTTCTGCCCTTGTTTGGCGTTGCCTTCTCGGCACTGCGTCCGCACACAGTTATCCTGCTTCGGCCTGCAGTGACCGCCGATCTCTTCGTTCTGCTGTCCATGGCGACTTGCGTGTCCCCTTTGCACGCACCTCCACCATGCATGCAATACGGGGTTTTCGCCGTCGTGGTCCCGACCATTTGTAACTGCATTCCATTGGAGCTACGTTTGCTACCAAGGACAAGCTCCTCGGCCTGTTTCTCAAAAACAGTTCTTTTCAGCCGTGGCTGACCCGGGAGCGTCTGTGACTTGGTATCTTAAATAATATTCGATTATTTATTCACAAGTTGTCATGACCATATCTTGTCGGTACCGTATGGTTATCCTTTGTCAGATAATATGGCATTTATTTCGTACCTTCTAAGCGCCTTTCTTACACATGATTGTTTTTCTATCACATCGTTATACAATAATTATTATTCGTATACAGAAATCATCTTTCTCAGACGGCGATTCGTATCCTAGAGATATTATATTAGCACATTGTCATTATTAAGCTTTTTTGCGAGGAATAACTAGAAACAAAATAATGATTGCATCTGTTTCTGTGAATCTTACTGAAAAAAGGGCCGATCAAACATCCTGTCCAGGTCTCGGAACCTACTCTAATCAATCACCATTCGAACTCTTTCCTCTGCCTGAATGTCCCGAGGTACAGGGTATCAACATGCAGGTATACACCCGTGGGAATCCGAATGATGGTCAAATCATCACCAGGGACACAATACCGTAAGTATTCGAATCATGCCATTGTTGTTCATTATTTAGTCCAATCTTACCAGTCATTACCTATTCGGCATGATGCTGTCAGTTCTCAAATGCTCGGTGGATGCTGAATTCTCAAGGTCAAGGTCCTGGACATGGGACCAGCGTATTGTCTGTCTTTGCAATTTACTTTCCAGGTACCAAATTCTGCGGCTACGTAGCACATACAATAAATTGCTTATGGAAACTGTCTAAAGTTGTCACAATGTTCATGCTCGAACCCGCAATTTTTGGATTGATTGATTGATTGATTCATTAATTCATTCATTATGAGAATTTATATAGCGCCCCTTCAAGAAACCTACTCAGGAGCGCTCCCAGCCAGCCACGACTAAAGAAAAAAGACTTAAGTGACTTCTAAAACCCAGTTGGGTTGACCAGGAGTAATGCACGCAGCTGTGGCGGGAGATCATTCCAGATGGAAGGGTCCACAACTGAGAAAGCTCGGCGCTGCAGCCCAATTAGGATCGGGGAGATGGTAGTATAGCACGAAGATCAGAAGAACGCGGGTTCGATACCCGCTAGCCCCATAAGGTTGACTCAGCCTTTCACTCCCTAGAGGCGACTGTGAAATGAGCAGTAGGGCAGATGGATGCCTTGAAGGTGACAGAGTTAAATTTGACTCCTGTAAACATGCTATCATCTGTTACTACTATATCACGTAGGCTAATCTTACTGCGTACTTGTCAGTTTGAATTCCAGTTGCGGTGTGACAACCTGCATGGTTTCTAATAAACGACTATTATTATTGAATTAATAAACGAATATTATACAAGTACATAACTGAATAGATCACTGTGCCGCACATAGAGGCCTTAGATATAATTATTTAGTATTAATTTTTGGATCAACTTGACGATATAGATGTTCATAATTCACATTTAATCGAAGCCGACTAAGTCTTGTAAACTGCAGAACATCACGGAAAAGGATGAAAACACAAGAACACAAGTAGTAAAACCAAAGCAAAAGGACATGAGCTATTATCCTTTACGCAATCCGCTGCTCAGAAGGCACCTAATGGAGAGCGTCACGCATGTAACTAGAGCCATGGCCAAATTTGGATATCTGGCAAGTGAGGCGGACAAAGGAACGCAGGATCCGATACAGGCACCCCAAACGGCCAGCAGAGAGACCAGGGCGAGCAACAATAGCCATAGTCAATAGGCTAATACCCTTTTCGGTGTCCTAATTACGCCCCCGTATAGTTTTATCAACTTATGCCGCAGCTCTGTACGGCCATGTGGAGGGAACACGAAGCCGAGAAAGACTGACAAAGACTTGGATGGACAATATAAAGGATGATCTGAAAGAGCAGGAAATGGATATGAGGAATTCAATCGGTAAAACCAGAGATAGTGCAATTTGCAGACGCCATGCTGAGGCCTCATCGTCGGCACACGCCTGACGGAAGAGAGAACAGAAAAAGAAGATGATACTCTTATCAACGATATTATTTTCTCTGACGTCAGTTTAACATTGCAGTTAGGCGTGTGTATTAGTCGAGTTGAAATGCAACATAAGGCGACAGCAGACGCATTAAATTGCTATTCTCGATTAGTTGCTTCTATCTTTTACCTGCAGACGATATACGCATACATCACTGCATGCGTGAATCTTTCATGTACCCCAATGATTTTCAGGACCTATTACAAAGACGGAAAACCGGCATATTTTTTGGTTCACGGATGGTCGCAGAATGAAAACTATACGTGGTTGCATGAAATGAAAGATCTACTCTTAGAACAGGTGAGCAGTATTAGTAGTAATAGCAGTGATAGTAGTAGCAG